>JAMBUN010000060.1:0-84461 GCA_030271035.1 Microascus cirrosus
CGCCTCCTCAAGCCCCTTCATATCCACCGGAATCACCTCCCAGTCAACGTCGAGCCCTGCATCGCTGAGGTGTAGCTCTGCAACCTTCGTGTACACGTCATAACATATCTTCCTATCCGCTCCCAGTCCATTGAAGAACCCGAACCGCCCCTCGAAATCTAGCAGCCCCGGGACATACTCGGTGAAGAAGAGTTTCAGCTGCGAGTAGTCCTCACCAAAGGTGTCGAAGTAGATCGCGTCGTAGATCTCGCCCTTTTCTAGTAGGCCTTGCAGGACATCCTGCCACCGGCCACCAAGAACCTGGAAGGCTCCCACCTCTGGCCCACTACTCTCCCACTTGGAACCAAACTTCGAGTCGGGGCCCGAGAGGTGTTCCAGCACGTCTGGGTGCGCTTCCACGATGTGGTGCCTAGAGGGTTTTGTGTCTGCGAACATGGAGTCGATGATCCCCATACCAAATCCGATGTTGAGTATGCGTTTTCCAGAGGGACGATCGGGGAGCAGCGCGTCGACACTGCGGCGCATAATGTCTGCCTCCCAAGCCATCATGACCCCGTTACGATCCTCGTCGATCAATTTTCCCTCCGAATATGTAAGAGCCGAGCGGAGGTACTCGTCGCTTCTGACCTCCTTATTCTCGGTCTCTACAGCCCGGGACTTCTCCCTGTCAGCCTCTTTATCACCTCCGTCGACCGCCACAAGCTCTGGAGCCTCTTCATCGTCGGCGGCGCTATTTTCATGCCCGCCCTCCTCCATGATCTCGACATCCCCGTCATCGTCGCCCGCGGAAGAAAGCCGCTCATACCCATCCAATAGCCCGAACAACATTTCAGCCCGCACGCCTGCATCTACGCATAGCTTGTATAGCTCAAGCCTTCCTAGCCGCAGCGCCACGCACCCAGGCGTCTCATCGTGATTATCCACGTCGTTCCATATCGCGCCGGACAAGAACAGCTCCCTAATGGTCTCGCTCGCTTCCTCCACACATCCTTCTGGCTCTTCGTCTTCCTCACTGGCGTTCTTTGGGTCCGCGGGACCGCAGGAGCGTATGGCGGCGTGAAGTGGAGTTTCGCCGGTGGCGGGGTCCCGGAGGCTCGCGTTACCGGGAGTGTCGAGGAGGGGCTTAAGGCCAGAAAGATCGCGGGCCCAGGCCTGGTAGAGGAGCTGCTTGGTCGCGTCCGGGCAGTCTTGAGAGACGCGGGCCTGGAGGGAGTCGTCAACCGGTGGCTTTGTCATGTTGGTCGGCTGCTTAATGTAGTGGCTCAGGTATTAGACAAGTCAATAGGAGATGGTGGTAGTGGGCAAAAATATTATTTGGAGGGGCAATTGGCGTTGCTTGCCCCGCTCCCCTTGCAGGGCCCAAAAGCATGTGAACCTGGGTGGCCAAGCCTGGAGCTACAAGCCACCCTCCTCGACGTAATCCATGCTGAAGAGTACATTAACGCTATCTAGTTAATATTATATATTTGATATCGGCCTGTTGGGTTAAATCCGCATGGAGATACAGGTTCCTATTTTCCGGGTTGCCTGTGATCATCAGTATAATGCGGTCTGCCGGCGACGAGTGGCTGCACCGCGATTCGCCTTCGCTCACCTAGTGATGTACACGTCTTTCTCGTGATTTCTACGGGGCCTATATCTGGAGGTCCTAAGTAGGTCGAATAAGGAGGGCTGAATAAGCTTCGGAGTATGCTTCGGTTCTGACGGCTTCGAACTTCGCCTCGTGGGTATCCGATTATACGCCGTATCTTGCTGCTATGGTACGCACCAGAAACCCCTTTGCACTAAGCTAAGCGCAGGTCCCAACTCAGGCAAGTGAAAGAGCGTACTCAATTAGATACACCGAAGAATTATGGATGGCAAGGTTGCATCACTGCGTTAGAATTGGGACGAGATGAATTTTCCATAAGGCTGCATAGGCCACGCTCTCCTGCTAAGCCAGACCAGGAAGATGGATGATATCTTGCATCCCATCGGTAGTCGTCACGAGGACGGTGAGGAAGCTTCCAGCACATATCGATGACCGCGTTGCTAGTGCATCGGTCGTGCCAAGAAAACAGAATAAGGCCTTTCAACGATAGGTACTCAAGACCGAGCTCTATCATAGGTTTCGATCAAGAGTCCGAAGGCGAGAGAATCGAGTTGCTCCGTCGCCATGGTGGATCCCATATATATGCGCAAGTCGTGAACATGCTTCGAGATCCGGCATCGAGGATTTCGGGTTCAGGGACCAGGTTGCTGAAGGTGCACGTGGGACAAACGCCCGTTGGATTGGCTGATCTGGTCAGGGATCGTGCATCTCCCGCGCCGGATTCAGCGTGGTCGCTCAGTGGTAGACGCGCTAAAACGGGTGCTGGGAGCCGATTTATGCGGAACGTTGTGGGGCGCAGAGCTCCCCTCCGACAGAGCTTGAGCTTTTTTCTTCCAACCTGATTCGTCTCGCGACCTCTCAGTTCATCCATTTCATTCCCTTATCATCGCCCGCCGCTGTCGAGCGAAATCCATTGGAACGCACCGTATCTCGTCGATTGGTTTTGGAAATCTTCTTATTGGAACAGGCGTTCCCTCATGCAAGTACACTATTTGCCGGGACGTCCCTCCTAACTCCTACTCCTCATCGGCGGGTGTCTGTCTGCTCTTCCATACCAGGGCGCCGCCATCGTGCAATTCGCCACCGTCCACGATTTACAACCTGAACCATTTACCGAGTTGAATTGGCGGACTTGAGTTGTCCCGACTCCTGTCGCCATGAAGTTCGGCGAGCAGCTCCGTGCGAGCATAATACCCGAATACCAATGGTGCTATCTCGACTATGACGCGCTCAAGAAACTCCTCAAATCGCCCTCCGGCCCCGTTGCCACCTTGACGGACTCCAAGGGAAAGGAGTACACCGGAAACCAATGGATTGACGAGGACGAAACCCAGTTCGTGCGAAAGCTGGAGTCAGAACTGGACAAGGTGTTTACGAAGAAGAAGGTCAAGTCGTTGGAGATCACGCGACGCATACAAGTCAGTGAGCGCGACGTCCAAGACGTCGTCAGCCGCTTGAACGACAGGGGAACAGGAAATGCCGGTCCCGGTGAGGAGGAATTCGCCGGTCTTGAGCAGGTCCTAAGTGATATCATTACCGATGTACATGATCTTGCCAAGTTCGTTCAAGTGAACTACACGGGGTTCTACAAGATCGTCAAGAAGCACGATGTGAGTCTAAATTTTTTAACGCCCATCCCTATACGGCTCGGCCTGCTAACATTGGTGTCCATTAGAAAATGACAGGATGGCACATCCGCCCCGCCTTCGACACTCGACTCAAGGCCAAACCATTCTACAAAGAAGACTACGATTCGTCCGTCGTCAAGCTCTCTAAGCTCTATGACCTAGTACGGACTAGGGGCAACCCTGTCAAGGGCGACAGCGCTGCGGGAGGGACGCAGGGTAACTTCATTCGAAGCACGACAAAATACTGGGTTCATCCGGACAACGTCATGGCCGTGAAGCTCATTATTCTCAAGCATTTGCCCGTCCTCGTCTTCAACCCTAATAAGGAGTTCGACCCAAAGGACTCGGCCATTACGTCTATCTACTACGACAACCCTGATACGTGGGAGCTCTACCAGGGACGTCTGAAAAAGACGGAAGGCGCAGAAGCCATCCGCCTTAGGTGGTACGGGGGGATGGACAACGACACCATCTTCGTAGAGCGGAAGACTCATCGCGAAGACTGGACAGGCGAGACATCGGTCAAGGCGCGCTTTCCTATGAAGGAGAAGAACGTAAACGCCTATATGAAGGGAGACCAGCTCCCTGTTTCTCTGTTCCAGAAGGCGAGGAAAGACCGGAAACGACCTGCAAAGGCGATCGACGAAGACGAGGCACTTGCCACCGAGGTTCAGTGGTCGGTATTGAAGCACAAGTACAGACCCGTCTGTCGGTCCTTCTATAACCGCACCGCCTTCCAGCTGCCGGCCGACGCCCGCGTTCGGATCTCGTTGGACACTGAGTTGAGCATGATTCGCGAGGACAACCTCGACGGAGTGACACGGTCGGGAGATAACTGGAGACGCATGGACATTGGAATCGACTATCCATTCTCTCAACTGCGCCCGTCCGACATCGTCCGGTTTCCATACGCCGTCTTGGAGGTCAAGCTGCAGACCCAGCAAGGCCAGGAGCCGCCGGAATGGGTGCGCCAGCTCATCTCCAGTCACCTGGTAGAAGCGGTTCCGAAGTTCTCGAAATTCATTCATGGAACGGCATGTCTCTTCCCCGATAGAATTAAGTTGCTGCCCTACTGGATGCCCCAGATGGATGTCGATATTCGGAAACCGCCTACTCACGATTTCGGACTGAGTCGACCCGGAGTGGCGACTACGTCCGATGATGAGGACGATGACGACGATTATGATGATTCAGATGGGTCTGACGTGCATGCGCTTACCCACGGTCGTTCGAATAATGGGGAGACCTTGGGAGAGTCGAGCAGGCAAGGAGCCACCAGGGCCGTGACTTACGAGCGGCCGAGCGACACGGAAGATCAGACAATTGACCGCCCGGCCTCCGACGATGCGTATCCGATCTACGACTCAGACGACGAATATGACGAGAACGACGCCTTGGAGGAAGCACGGCGCGTGGGCGGATGGACGTACTACTCGACCCGAGTCTCGACGACCGCATACAAGATCAAGAAAGCCATCGAGAACCAACTTCTGTCCACCGCACAAAGAATTGTCCATGCCAGGACTTCCCAGATCCCGCGTAGTGCGCGGCAGCAAATGTTCTTCGGCGACCAGGCGATCCACACGAAGCGAATCGTGGCTCCGAAGGGCAAGCGGATCTATGTCCCCGTCAGAGTCGAGCCGAAGGTGTACTTTGCCGCCGAACGGACGTTCCTCGGCTGGGTAAGTGATGTCTTGTATTTCTAGGTCGAGTTACCACAAACGCTAACGAAAACAGCTTGAATATTCCATCTATATCAGCACCATTGCCGCGACGTTGCTGAACTTTGGGACCAAAGCGAACTTGGCAACGCTGGTGGTGCCGGGCCTGTACACGATTGTGGCGGTCATGGCGCTTGTGTACTCTGTCATCATCTACTTGTATAGGAGCAGGGCAATCCGCGAACGTAGGGCGGCTAGGTATCACGACAAGTGGGGCCCCAGTGTGCTTTGCGTGGCGCTGCTGGGGGCTATCGTTGTCAATTTTGTGTACGAGTTGCGTGGTAGGGACATTGTATAAGTTTAGCATGGAGAATGGCATCTGCATTTTCGTTTCGTCTTTTCAAGTTTTCGCCAACCCTCGTTCACCGGAGAGGGTTGGAAGTTTAGTTGATAATGTACCCGCCGTCAACACTCAACACCGCCCCTTGAATGAACGTGGCCCTCGACGAAGCAAGGAACAAGACTGCATCCGCGACTTCTCTCGGCGTACCCATTCTGCCCATCGGTGCGACGGACAATGCCGGGTCATCGGAGGGGAGGTCTTTGGTCATGGGAGTGGCGATCAGCCCTGGGCAGACGCAGTTTACTCGGATGTTGTACGGTGAGTACTAAGATTGTGAGCGGGATGGGGTCGTTTCCCACGGGTCTCGGGGGCGAGACGTTAGGGAAGTTAGACCTACATCTATTGCGTCGCTCTTTGTGAGACTCACTACAGCGGCTTTTGACGCGGAGTATGCAGCTACTCACAGTTAGTATCCTTCGAATGACGCCTGATAGCTCAAAGAAGCTGCGGAAGGGGACTCAGAGAGAAGGGAACTTACGGGCTGCGGGACGGCTCACGAGCGCAAGGTTACTCCCGATATTGACGACACACCCCCTATTTCCCGGCCGCCCGTCATGGGTCGGAAGCGGCTCTTGGGAGATCATGTGTCCCAACTCTGCCCGCGACATAAGCCACAGACCGCGGTAGTTTGAGTCGGTTATGTCATCGAATTCCTTCGCCGAGAGTTCATGCGAGGGCTTCATCGGCCCGATGATACCTATGTGTGTGAGCTACAGATCCAGTCCACTCAATCTCACTTTGGAAGGAGGGTCCAAGGAGAGGAGGACGAACCCGCGCAGTTAACGGCATAGTCAATCCTCCCAAACCGGCGGTGCACGCTGTCCGCTGCCCCCTTGACCTCCTCTTCCTTCCGTGCGTCGTACCGCTCGCGGAGAAGCGTTACCTCGGGGTTGATCGACAGGCACTCGCGCGCCGTCTCCTTCAGGCCCGCCTCGTCGAGGTCGAGGATGGCGATCTGTGGGCAGCGTTGGCGGGCGAAAGAGAGGGCCACTTCGCGACCGATGCCTGGGTGTGTATTAGGTTTTCTTCGTCCACGTGGGAAGTTGAGAGGGAGGGTACCTGATGCTGCGCCCGTTACGAGCGCGGCCCCGGGGAAGAATGTCATCTTTGAGTTCCGGTGAGAGATACGGCCCTGTTACTGTAGGAATACCGTTGTTACTTCGATGGGCGAGGCCAGATTTGGATGAGAGTGGTGTATCGCCGTGGAGTGACGTTGTAGCTCGCCCGCTCCACCTGGCCCGAAAATGTAGGACGGACACCTTCGGGAATCGGACCCAGTGGGGGTCCTCCGGTCGCTCGCTAGTTTGCTTCCGGACGGGACCGTGTGACTTCTGTATTCGCGCAACGGCGGGTATGTGCGTAAACGTAAAGAGTAGCGAGTGCAAGTGTTAGCCCGTGTAACAGTGGGCCGTGGCTGGGTCAGTCATTCCGCGGGATGACGTAGGAAACACAGTCTCTAATTGGTATCATATCAGCATCCAATGAATTATACTCTAAAACCACCCGCGTTCAAATCCCTCACACAACCTCCCACCCCTTGCCTGCAACCTTCTTCTGCCGCACCTTGATGACCGGCAATGGCCATCCCTGCCCTATATCTCCCTCGGCCCTCAAATATGGCACTACCCAGCATTCCCTCATCGCCACACCCTGCTGCGCCGGCAGTTGCACCTCCTTTATTGGCTTTCCATAGCTGACTAGCGGCGTCCCCTTCGCCAGCGCTGCGAGCTCCCTCCCAGATATGTCTGTGAGTGAGTGCATCCTCGTCTTGGGCTTCTTGTCGTCCGTGGCCATGGGGCGCTGTAGGTAGGCGTAGACTATGTACTCTGGGCACTCTTGCGTGCTGATGTGCGCCAGCGGTGATGTGGGGTGAATGTACACTAGGCCATCGGCGGGGTCCCTGAAGTCCGACTGTATTGGCGTCAAGGGCCGGTAGGGCACGTCGATAGCGCGCCGCGGCTTCCTGTACACCTCGGGCGGATTCGGAGAAAGGTCCGCCCGTATGGCCACCTGATCTATGAAACCAGCCGTGATCATCTCCTTCAACGCCGTGATCTGCTTGTCCGTTGGCCTGTCGAGCTTATCCTCAAACTTTAGACTAGCAAAGGCAGCAATGTTGGTCTTCAGCAGATCCACGAGCTGGCGCCGCAGTTGCTGAATCTCCTTCAAGACCTTGTACCGAAGGAATCGCGACTCACACCACGCCTCTGTCTGGTCATGGGCGAACTCTCCAACGACCTGCAGCAGCTTTATGGCGTCGGACCTGTCATCGAGCGAGCAGAAGTTGGCGTGGACTGCATTGAACTTCCTCCTAACCTTGGCCTGTCGATCTTCGGCCATCACGTCCGCGTTCGTCAGGATGTCGTCGTCGCCCTTGGAATCCACGGACGGGATGGCCTGGTGATCAGGGACGAATAGCTCACCAGCTGAGAGCGCCGCGATGAGCGCGACAGTGTAGTGGATGCAGTTCTGTTGGTGGCCGACAAGGAGGATCCGCGCGAATCGAGGGGAGAGCGGGAAGAGGGACATGGTCTTCCCGACAGTTGTCACAGCTCCATCCGAGGCGAGGGCAGAGAGGTACCCTAGCAGCTTCTCGCCCTTCGCCAAGCTTTTCCTGTCTGGAGGGGTAGGGAAGGGAAAGTTAACCACATTCTGCAGATTCATAGCCTTGAGCTGAAGCACAACGCCGTCGATGGGCATCCTGAGTAGTTCCGGGTCCGAGAACTCGGGCAGGTCCCTCTCGTAGACTGCCGACGAGTAAAGCCGGTAGCAGTGGCCCGGGCCGGTACGACCTGCTCGACCCGCTCTCTGGTTGGCGCTGGCCTTGCTGATCCAGCCGACCTCGTAGCTCTGCACGCCGCTGAGCTTGTCGTACTGCCTTTCCTTGGATCTTCCGCAGTCGAATACGTAGCGGATTCCCGGGATGGTCAAACTGGTCTCAGCTACGTTTGTCGCTATGACGACTTGGCGTGTTCCGTCGGGTGTAGGCTCGAATACCCTAAGCTGTTCTCGGGTGGGGAGTAGCGAGTATAGGGGTAGGATCTGCATCTTGAGCGGCGGCGGCTCCGTGTCTTCCTCCTCGATTTTGAACTCGTCCTCGTCCTCGCCTTCGCTCTCACTCTCGTCCAATTCGGGCATGTAACCTCCATCATCATTCCTATCATCGACTTCGCCAAAATCGACGTCTTCGGCCTCTACCGGAGCCTCGCTAGCGGATATTTTAACCTTAGGCATTGTCGATATTTGTCCCTTGCAGAAAACGGCCCGGAGCTTCTTACTCAACCTCATGATCTCGTTCTGGCCCGTCAAGAAGACGAGGAATCCTCCAGGAGGGAGTTTACGATGACCCCTACTGATCTTCTTGAAGGCTTCTTCGACGTAGTCGAAATGTGTCCGGCGGGCAAAGTGAATTGTGACGGGGTGCTGGCGGCCCTCGACCTCAACCACCGGCGGTGGTGAAGCAAAAAGGGCCTGGTTCTGGGTCATGTCATCCACACGGAGAGTGGCAGACATGATGATGAGCTTCAGAGGTTTAACCTTGGGATCCTCTTTAGTCATTTCTCTCCTGAGCTTGATCACGCGGCTCAAGATGCCGATCAAGATGTCCGTGTTGACACTCCGCTCGTGGGCTTCATCAACGACAATAGCAGAGTATTTGCGAAGGGAGATGTCCTGGGCAACCTCTCGTAGTAGAACTCCGTCCGTCATAAACTTTATCGCTGTGTTTGCGCTCGTCGTACCCTCGAACCGAATCTGGTACGCCACCTTTGACGAGTGGTCTGCGAGTTCCTCTCCTACCCGCCTGGACATACTCACAGCTGCAACTCGCCTCGGCTGCGTGACACCAATCATGCCTGGAGTGGGAGAGTCGGGGGACCCGTATCCGGCCTCAAAGAGAAATTGCGGGATTTGGGTCGTTTTTCCGGAACCGGTTGAACCACAGATGACGACGGTATCGTTGTTGTGTATCGCCTCCATGATCCTCTGCTCTTCAGCCACGACAGGCAGCTTTAACCTGGCCTCTTGAACCTCAGCAGACCGTTGAATGGCCACGCTAAAGGCCGTCCTTTCGTCGTTCTCTGTGGGTTGGAGCTCCATGGGCAGCGGATCTTGCTCAAGTGCTCGAGGCGTAAAGCTTTTCGGTTTTGGTATGTCGTAGGTAGTTGGGGTCGCGGCTATAGGGTTATACCCAAGAGCTTCGTTTCGCTGCTGATGAGCCCAAGTCTTGAAAGCCGACGATCGTGCCGGCCCCTCTTCCAGATCCTCGTCCTGTTCGTCCAGCAGTTCCTCGTCGTCGTCGCTGATTTCACTTTCGTGTTCATCCCCGCTGCTATTTCTCAAATCGTCTTCGTTGGACTCTTCAGTCGACTCGTCCGAAAACGACGCATCTGAACCATCCTCGCCGTTGAGGAGCCCGTCGTTCTCAACGCTATCGGCGTCACTAAAACCGCTCCACTCTTCGTAGTCGGAATCATTCTTGGGTTGTTGATCCGGGTGAACCAGAGACACTTTCGTAACTACACCACCTCGCTTTTGTCTCTTCTTCAGAACGGGCCGGCCCTCGTCATCTACATCTAAAGGTCGCTTCAAACCGGAGCCAGCGGATGAGACCTGCTGTGAAGGGGCGGGTGTTTCTTCCGGCGTGGTAGAAGGCGCGTTTTCGGGAAGGGGCGCAGATGTATCCAGCTTATGGGTGTCTTTATCCTCTGCTTCAGATTCACTCTCTGCGGGCGCGTCGGGAGTCGAGTCAAACTTCCGCTTCCGGAGAAGGAACCCATCTCTGGTCTCGTCCTCAATGCCAGCCTTCTGCTCCAACATAGCCCGCCTCAGAGCCTGCTTCTTCGTCTCCTTCCCCTGGCCCAGCGCCTTCGTACTCGAGAACAGGGTCGTATCAATCTTCTGCTTCTCAAGTTTCTCGGCAATGGCCCGGCCTTCATCCTTTCTCAGTTTCTTCTCGATATACTTCTCCAGACGCTTCGACTTTTTGCTGGTGACCTTCTGGCCCTCGCGTTTAAGTTCCTCCTTTATCCGTGCCTTCTGGGCCTGCACCTCCTTCTTCTGGTCGGGGAGGATTTCCAGGGCGTTCGCGTCCGGAGCTTCGTGGGTTGCATTCTCGTTCGCACGTTCTCGGGCGAGAACCTTGTGCTTCCGCTGGCGCGGCACGAACTTCTTCGCCATGGTGGTTTCTCTTCCTGGAGGGTGCTGTCCAGGAATGGGATGTGGGCGGACCTGGGGGAAGAAGTTGGTGGCAGAGAAAAGTTAGGACTGAACTTTTTCTGCCCGTGGAAATGCATCACCGCCCTGATGTTGCCTGAAAATGAAAGCGGTGTGTGCTGGGCTGCGGGGCAATGGCTGGTGGGGTCCATAGCCCGCGCTGGGAATTGCGGGTACCCACCCCGCCTAACGCCGCCCCAAAACTGCCTATGAATTCCAACATGTATCCCGCCGGTTGTCACTTCCGCTGTTGACCACCGAAAGCTTCATCCATCTCTCCTCAATCATGGCGGTACCGGAAGTCAAAGAAGAGCCGTTTCCGGCCAAGTCGAAACGGGCAGTTGGTGTAGTCGGTGGAATCCAGACGGAAGCCACGGCCATGTCGTTCAAGGACAAGTATCTCGTCACCATCTCGCAGGGTGGCCGCCTGTCCCAATGGGTAGGATGCCATATAGCCGCCACAGGTCATCTCCCCTTATCAACTAGCATCCTGACCATCTCTTGCAGGTCCAAGTTCCCCTATTAAGCTCACCAGCGGGGACCGTAGATATGCACCTCCCTTCAGCCAGGCCAGGACTCCTCCCTGGAACCCATCTCAACCCGAGCACTCTCCTCGGTGCCGGTGGTGGGAATAGGGAGGCCGTGGGCCATCTTTACGCGACGCAAATGGCAAGCTACATCACAATGAAAAACCCCGAGGACCGCCGCATCCTTGTCCTGGGCCTCGGTCTCGAGAACTCCAATCCTGGACAAGAGGCCTTCTTTGATGTGCTGGATCTCGTCCGTCAGGTCCTGTAGACGGTCAAGCGTCTGCAGTTGGAGGACGCAGAGGCATAGGATTGTCCAAACTGCTCTATGTTGCTGTCTCATGCAACGGGCGAATTCGGTTCGGGACAGCCCATCCTTCGTCCCATTTCAGCCCTCTTACATTGCTAGACGCGGAGATCACACAAAGTGAACTATCCCTTGGGAATGGGTTACATCCCAAACCACTGCCGGGGCTAGGTGTCTATATTTTGGTGGTGGCCCTTAGTCACATACTCGGAATGGCACACGGCTACCAGACTTTAGTAGCCCACCTCATTCTCCGGGGCGTTATAAGGCACATGGAGCGGCCTCCACGGGGTACTATCCCATAAATCGACGAATATTTTAGCCGGTAGCTCCACTTTTCAATACTTTTGGTGTTCTGCGCACCAAGGAGGTCCTTGATGCGGTCGGATTGCAGCCTGATAACATCACGGCAGAGACTGTAGGGGGAGTATCACCAACCACAACGGAAAGGGCATCAAGTCCGGCTGCGAGTCCACCTACATCCGAAACATAAAATCTCGTGATAGTAGTATCGCCAAAGACATCTGGCGTTCAAGACCCTGGCTACCAGATTTGTAGACTTCCGTGGTGGTTTAACAAGATCAAGATCGATGGGATGAGGCTAGGGATTTTCGCTGGGAGTAGGGTCGTGCAGTGTTGGAACGAGATTTACCAAGGTGGGAAAATCCTTATCTTCTACAACGGAGGTGAGTAATTATGACTTATTGAGAACGTTGGATGCGCCGGCTGTGTATATCAGCATCTGTAGAACGAGTGCAGTCCCCTGACACATGCATCATGGGCAAGCGCGAGCAACAGCAGGCCAGGAGCCACATGACTTAGCCAAATGAGCGATTTCAAGCACTCTCTTGCATAGATACATCTTTCCTGTATCTTTTTGGCCCCAGCAGCATCGGCTCGCTATAATCTACCTCCGCGATGAAGCACACCCACCTCCTGAGCCCATCTTCCATTGCCACTGCGATCTCAGCTCCAACCAAGTCGAGATATCTCTGAGCAACTCCGAAAGGTCCATGCCCATGCCTGTGATGATTACTCCTTTAGAATCGCTAGAAAATCACTCAATTATGAAGTTAATGATGATGTCAATTGTTGGATTGTCCGTGACCGAGAGACATGCAGTAGATCCCTTGTTTGAAGATGTATAACAGTGTGCAGACAAGAGGAAACTCAACGGTAAGCAATACATACCAGCTCAAATTATGGTAGGAACAGGCAGCTTAAAGACTTTCCTCGCGGAGATACAGTTAGAAAGCGAAAGGACACTCAGAGGACTTATCCAAGTCCAGCGAGCTAGAAATATGGGTTAGAGAAAAGATGTGATATATCCAAGTGAGAAGTCCGGGTCGTTGTACTGACGGCAGGCGAGTCGCCGACATGGAAGAACTCGTAATTTAGGCCACCAAAAGTAGCTAAGAGAACTAAGAGGGGTTGGGCACTTTCTAGCAGGTTAATGTTTGTAAATACAAGGATGAATCTCCACTTGTTATAGATATACCATCTAGTGAGGGTGCGATATATAATGAAGACGCTCTGCTACTATCTTTAGCCCACTTAGTATTGGGAAAGGAAGACATGCGGCATGTGGCTATAGCGGGATAGAAGCATCTATGTCATTGCGTTGCCCAGCCTTACGGAGATGGCGGTGGAAGGCCACGAAGAAGGGGCCAAAGTTCGTCAATCTCAGTGTCCTTCCTCTCTCGCAGCAATAGTATATGGTCATTTCCCCGCCATAAGATGAGACCCTACCCCTGCGGCTAATGTATCTGCTTGGCCATGACGGGCAGCATCACGCTGAAGGGCCGGTGCGTCTTCCAATGGCGAAATAAAGGCCATCGTCATGGCGACGGTGTCAGGGATGTTGAAGTGATCCTCTCCCCATCAGATTGATGAGCCGGCTCGGATTCCGAGAGGCTGTTAGTGAAGTCCTACAATAAATGGCGAATCATGTTCAGCGTCCAAGGTGAGGCCTGAGTGGGTCTCAGGGACCTTGCTCTTTTCAGGGGTTTTATCCGCATCTACGGACAAGGCAGCGTCCGCGGTAGGTTCTGTGACTGGAACCGCAATGGGGGAACTGGCAGAAGTCGTTATATGCGCCTGTGTAGCGGTCGTGACTGGTGCCGCGGTAGAGATGCGGTGAGGAGCAGGGCTGTAGTGACAAGGCCATCAATAACAAGTGCAGTACTAAGAGCAGGGGAGACAGCAAGGTGACTCCCGTGCCTGCGGACCAATCTTGTTACACTGCAATAGGCGTCTCAAATTTTGGTGATAAACTTTGACGGTAGGCTGCTTGGTATAAACGTCAGCAATCCAAGAAGAGAAGGGGTTGCAGAAGGAACGAGGCGACGTCGGTCCAACCGATTTGGCACCAAGAATGCGTACCTCAGAATACATGCCCTTAAGCCTCCTTACCCAGGCTCCCGTAGGGAGGCACATACCTGATTACCCGTTGTAATTCATCGATGCGCCTAGGTACGGGCCGAGCTACTATACCAGAGTATATAGCAAGACGAAGAGGTAGGGCACTAACCAGTTTCAGGAAAGCACCATTGTACGCCTCTAAACGTTGTTTTCTATCCGCATCTGTGACAACGGTCTGGGTAGAAGACCTCGTGAACCGGATCTCAAGGGTCAGAGTTAGTGGCAACGGGGGTAGTACTTGGAAGTCCCTCCGTATTCTCTCTGCTCTCCTAGCGGAGCTAGGCACAAAGCCGTCACCGCTGTCTTCATCTCTGTGCATCTCTATATCCACTCTGGCCCTCCTTGGTCTTCGACGTGGCATTCCTATTTACAAAAGTCAGACGTACACTCGCAATGCCTGCAGTAGGGCCAGTCTCTTCATTGTTTAACGAAGACGAAGTAAAGTCAATTGGAGTCTCTCACGGCTATGCCTACATGGCGGCATTTCGATGCCTCCGCAATGCGATGGGTGTGGCCGGAGTGCTTGCCAGACGTCATGGTTATTGACCAGATGGAGATGGGTAAGTGCACCACACTGTATCCAACAAGAGGAAGAGGAGAAGGTTAAGGAATGAGAGAATGTGCGGGGAGTCACTTGTTCCCCCCTAATGATGCGAGCTAGGAATGAGCCTTGCAACCCTATTTATGATCTCTCTTTCTACTGCAAGAAGTAGAATGCTCAGTTGTTCTATGGTTCAATGGAAAGTTCTTATCCGGGTCGTTCCTTCCTATTTTCCCTACCAGCGAAGCCTTCGAACCGAAGGTCGCGCCTTCACTTATTGCGAAGCACACGTGCACTTCGGTCGTAAAGTGGAAGGATATAATATTAAGAGCCACCGCAAGCAGACCAGAGAATTTATGACGATCCGCTTAGACCTCTGATACAGCGTTGGGTGCCTGAAATGGGCAAACCGACGCGTTCTCTCGGCCGGAGTGCCCCTCGTGTTTGACCAGGATCCCGCTCCTTCGCCATCCGCCAAACGACGCCTGCTGCGCTGATTGGGGCCCCAAAAGGTCCGCAGCTTTCGCCTCCTGCTCCGCCTCACACATAGGCTGTCGTTCTGGCCAAAGGGCATAATAATGTCGGACCAACATTTGTGCGGGCCTCAGCCTTGGGATTGGGTATGCCATGACTTCAGCCTCAATGGGAGCTCCAATCCTGCAGGTGCAGGGCTGTACGGCCGCATCCACCTCAATTCCATGTATTTGAAAGCACATCTCGATCTTCGACCCGATGAGCGTCCTCACCTTTCACCTTTTCTGTGCCGTCAACAATATCTAGCATGAGGCTTATCAACTCCTACACGCTCGAATTCCGCGAGTTCGAAAGCGGGTCATGCCCGCCATATGCTATCCTTTCGCATACCTGGGGCGGTGAGGAAATCCTCTACCAGGACATGCTATGGATCCAGGACTATCACCGAAATCACGAATCGGACAGCCTGTCTACTAATGAAAAGAACAAGTCACAGGAAGGCAGCGGCCGGAACGGCGAAGAAAGCAGTGCGAGTGACTCACGACTTCCGGCCCGAAGTCTTCCCGACGGCGACGAAGAATGCCCGTCCTACGAGCTGGTTGAGGAGACGTCGACGCAGGACCAATCGACGGCAAGGGCCCTCCGCGCCCGCCACGGCTACCAGAAGATCCTGAAGATCGCCGAGCACTGCAGGGTCAGTCAGATTGGCTTCTTCTGGATCGATACCTGCTGCATAGACAAATCTAATGGGATGGACGTCTCCGAGGCTATCGTGTCAGCCTACCGCTGGTACAGGGATGCCACTGTCTGCTTTGTATATCTGGCTGACGTCCCACCTACTGACGCGCTGGCTGACCGCGACTCTGTGTTCCGTCGCAGCTGGTGGTTCACAAGAGGTTGGACCTTGGTTGAACTTCTTGCGCCGACAGCCCGAGTGTGGTTCGATCAGGAGTGGAACTTTATCTTCCCAGAGTCTTCTCTGATATCAGAAATTACCGGAATAGATACAGGCTACCTGGAAGGGGCGGATTTTAATCTTACCTGCATCGCGAAGCGAATGTCGTGGGCCGCTCATCGGAATACGACCAAGAGAGAAGACGCCGCCTACTGCCTGATGGGCCTTTTCGATATCAGTATGTCGGTCCTCTACGGCGAGGGCCCCGAAAAGGCCTTCTTACGTCTTCAGAGGAAGATCCTGAAGACGAATGTCGACACCTCCATCTTCGCCTGGGGTTACGACTCCCCGATCCTCAACGACAGCACACGAGTGCTGGCCACTTCCCCCGACGAATTCGCCGGCTGCCGCACCTTGCGGCGCGCCTCGAATGTGTACCCCATGAACGATTATTTCCTGTTGGGCCCCAACGGTCTGGAGTTGCGGTCCGACCTCACCCGGTTCCGTACCCGAGATGCCGGGGTCTGGGAAGGCCAGTATGGGATGCTCCTGACCGAGATCTTCGACGACACGGCGTCGGACAATCGTATTTTTGTGCCTCTTGGCGGCGTTGGCACGCCTAACTTCACGAGCGACGGTTCCAGAATCGTCTTCCACCGGTTCGCTGGCTCCAGGCCTATCCGAATCGCCCCAAAAGCCAGGACTCGCATCAATATCGTTCCTCGTCGTTTGTTTTACCTTAGGAGAGATGAGCCGGGTGGTCCCAACCCCGTCCTAGCCGTCCTCTTTACCCCAACTCTATCCACCCTTCCCTTTAAACTCGTTGAGGTCTTCCCGCCCAACGCTCTCGTTCCCTCGGCTGGCGGCATCGTCTCGCCTAAGGGTATGTCTCCCGAGATCCCGAACCTCGTGTTCTTCCGTTATGAGGAGCACTCCGCCGGCCCGACGCACCCCCGCCGCCGCCGCTTCGTCGTGCTGCTAGAGTATCGCGGTACACGCGACCGCTCCGGCTTCGAGATGAAGGCTTCCACTGTCCGTGTTCTGAACGTCACAAACTCAAACCTTGTGTCCTTCTACGATGAGTTCATATCCAACCCAGACAAGACGAAGCCGTATCGTTGGGCACGGTTTCTCAGTAGCGTCCCCGTGGGAGACACGCTGGTATCCGCTAACGTCGAGGTTGACTCCCGGCGGTGGAATCTCACGCGGTTGCATGTGAGGACGACACCGTTGGGGAGCGTGGCGAACGGTGTTGTGTCGGGGGATGCACTGGTTGCTATGGCAGGAGCGAGGCCGGAGGGGGAGAGGTTGGCGACGCCCTTTGACTAATTTCTGGCTTCACCTTGTGCACGGGTATGCCACCACAAGGTACTCACTGCTTTAGATTGCGAATGAAAGAAGTATATTGGAATCTGAATGATTAAACGCAACGAGAAGAAGCCGAGAAGAGGAAAGAGAGAGAAGTACGCCGGCTCTGTACTTTGACCCTGAAATAATGCAACATGCATGCAAGAAACTATAATGCGAGGAACGAGCACAGCTGCTGCCCAAAATCACCTCTTCACGACGTTCCCGGCAAAGC
This sequence comes from Microascus cirrosus, assembly GCA_030271035.1. Lineage (NCBI taxonomy): Eukaryota > Fungi > Ascomycota > Sordariomycetes > Microascales > Microascaceae > Microascus > Microascus cirrosus. The sequence goes on from JAMBUN010000060.1 coordinate 17,245, forward strand.
GGAGCTTCGTGTTTTCGCCACGGGCTTCTTCCTCGGCACGATATCTACCGTCCGACTCAGGAGTTTTCTCAACTCGGGTGTGATTACCCGCTCGGTGCTCGGCGCCGACGCCTTCCCGGCATTCCTCTTTGGAGAGGCAGTTGCTCCGGAGCCGGAAGATGGCGCTGCAGATTCTGAGGACTGATTGGACCCCTGCGTGGGACTCTGTAGTTTGGGCGGTGGGAAAGAGTGCTTCTTGTCAATGGTGTCGACCAGGCGGCGGAAGCGCCGGAAGAGGTGCTCAGCGCGGATAAGAGTGGCTTCGAGGTCCATTGTGTTCGACAGCTCGTTTACTTCGCGAAGACCATGTTAGATATTTCCTCTACCGAGATCTCGAGCAAAGGTAGAAATTGGAGAAAGGAATAAGCTCACTGTATTTGAGAACCTCATCAAACGCCTTGAGATGCGTCATGATCACGTCCCTATGCCTGTCCAGTATCGCCAACGCCACGAAGAGGTGAAACCCGCTCGTGAGATAGTCCGTCCACAGCGCCTCCCACAGACGCAGGATGTCCGGCCAGTCGAACTCGCGCTTGAACCACACGAGTAGCATGCGAAAGAAGAAGAAGAAATTGGTGCTATCCGTAGACTGCAGGTGTGCATGCAGCTTGGGGTCCATGAACTGCACGAGCTGATCGAGCGTGAGGAGCTGGGCACGCATGCCAGACTGATCGCGCAGGAAATTACGCTCCATACGCTCCATGAAGCGCTGAAATGCCCAGAAGGCGACGGCGTCGTCTTGTATGACGGCGTAAATTGGCGCGAGGAGATCCGACATTCCTTGAACATAACCGAGGTCTTTGTTGTACTCGTTGTAAGTGAGGAGCATCTCCTTTAGCTGCTCGAGGTGGACGTTGGTCCCTGTCTCGGCGAAGGGGGACTTAGGGTCAGGATGAGGTACGTCCTCCCCTTGGAAAATAGCGACATTCCTGTCCGTTCGGTGAACATCCTTCTCTGTTTTCATATCAGTCTTGTATCGTTGGGATAGGCGGGAATAGCGACCTACCGATCCGCCCTCGCTGTTCCCGCCACCACTCCCCAGATTCGCCTTCCCCCCCCAGCCCATCCAGTCGCTCCCACCAGGAGAGCTTGAGCCTATAATACTCATCTCTCAGAGACGCTATTTGAGCCTTCCTCTCGTCCTCCGTGGAATACCACTCATATACTCCTAGCAGGAATAGCCACGCTTCCTTTCGTACTCCATCGTCGGGATTCAATCCGCCGTGGAAGATCCGCTCCTTCACCTCATCAATCGTCATGCTGAGACGGCCGGTGACAGGATCGAAGTAGCCCTTCCACTCTTCCAGAGTCAAGAGTTTCCTCCTATCGTCTAGCGACAAGCCGCTGCTCCCCTCTACAAGCTCGAACTCGCCGACATCCGTGTCTTCCAGCTCTATCACATCCTGAGCGGTCCAGATCCGCTGCTGTCGGTGGCGATCGCTCTGCTCCGCTATTCCCATGGCCCACCGTGCTAGATACAACCTAGCGCTGTCGAACTCTTCCTGTAGCGTCTGCACCTCCGGGTTGCGAAGCAGCCTTCTCACCTGAGGAGGGGTATTCGGATTATCCAGGATGTCCTGGGCGGCTCTCCTCGTCATGGTCGTAACCCTAGAGAGCCTCTCCATGATGTTCCACCCCGTTCCCTTAACGAACTTCATGAACGGGTCCATCCTCGCATCGTTGCCACTACCGCTTGGTCCCGGACTAGCAAGTGCCGCGCCCGTTGCGCTTCCGGGCCGAACATCGGAAGGCGCATCCCGCCGTCCGATCTTCGACGGACTCGAGGGCGCTTTCCACGCGAATCCCTCGCGATCCTCCTTGGACGGCTCCACCAAGTACACATTAGGCTCCCCCGTCGACCTCTCAATCTCTACATACCGCTTCAGCCACCGCAAGACCTCATCCCCACCCCAGAACATCTCCCCATCCTCACCAAAAGGGTCAAAGCTCTCCCTCGCTCTCTTCTTCTTCTGCAGGATAGTGCTCTCACACTCGCCGTCATGAAAGAACAGCGCCGGAAAGCTGTCACCTGCGCGCGAGTTGATTATGACGGAGCCGTACCACCAGCCCAGGCTCGGTGGGCGCACTAGCAGTGAGAAGACCGCGCTGACGGGGATGGCGAAGGCATAGTTGCCTACCACGTCGCTGTGCGTCGTCACGGTCGGCGGGGGCGGGACGAGGTAAGACTGCTTCGGGGGCGAATCGCCTTCGGTGAGGTCAACTTTGACGTAAATGCTCGCTGCATCGCCGAGGGACGATTCGGGGACCCAAGCCAGGAGGAGGTCGGACGAAGTCGGCCGTTTCGCCGAGGCAGAGGCTGAAGACGTGGGTCGAGCCTTATCTGCGGGCTTTTGTTGGAGGAGAGCGATATATCCTGGGACATTGTCCTTTGCAGACGGAGTCGGATGTATGTAAACCTATAGACAGCGGTCTTAGAGCTCCGCGAGTTCCGGAGACTGTCGTAAACTAGCGCTTACCTTGCTTTTGGAATACAGTAACTTGACACCGCGGCCACTCCTGGTGTGGGTGACCGTGTTGTAATCGCTTTCCTCGTCGTCGCTCATGGCGTAGAAGCTCGCTGATGGTGAAGGAGAGCGATGGGACGCGGGTCCTTCCGTTAGTGGCATATCGGGCCCTTCGCTGCTGGAATGCTGAAAAGGACCCCTCCAAGCGGAAGGGTGTCGACGAGGACAGGCGAAGCGAAGTATGACGGAGTTTGTGGATGGCGGGGTGGAGAAGGGGAGATCAGGTCACGAAGCGCAATTAAGTGTAAGGGAGCGTCAGATTCGCAGGCACCACTGGGCAGGCGATGCCATGTGAGCGCTCGAGCGGGATGACGAGGTCAGCGGAGGCGAACGAGAACCCCACTGTCTTGGAGGGGTCGCCGCAGCGGTACCGGTACTGCGGGGGCCACCGCGGACAACTGTGACTTGGGGTAGTAGAACTAGAGCTCTGAAAACCGCGTCATGCACTCGTGTTCCTTAACGAAAACGCCACCAATACTTGCGAGCATTGCCAATTCCAATACTCTCCTACAGTAGTATTACATTGAATAGCTTGTTTGCTGTTCGTTCAATTTAATCCTGACGCTGCCCTTCTCCCCGAGCAGTATGCTATTAAACAGCTGCCTAGCTCTGGTGGGTCTCAGACTCGATGTTCCAAAACCCAAGCTTCCATCAACTCGTACTCCTTCGAAGCCGCTCCGTGGCATCGCCAAAATCCAGCTCTTGCAAAGCTCTCACACATGGCAATAATTCTCGGTCCTTCATATTACCCAGTGTTCCACGAGCGCAAACGACGTTTACACCGCCAGCCTTCATCATCGCATGCGGGGTCCGTTCGGTAACCCACGTGGCCCGCCCGGCAGGCCTGCAGGACGATTAGGCTTCCCGCCGCTCGCCGTAGGATCGTACATACCCCCCGGCGCAAAGCGGCCCTCGTAATCCCCTCCCTGACCCCCTCCCCTACCACCAGGGGGAACTCCGCCCCCTCGCGCGGGTGGCTGGAACGGCCCCGTCGAACCAGACGACGGACTCGTCGTCCTCGCGCCACCACCCCATAGTCGCTGCTTCAGCTTCTCTTGCGCCGAAGAGCCGGCGGGAGGCGTGCTGCCGCTCTGCCGGCTGAAGCCCTGGTTCTGGTAGCTCCCCCCGCGTTGACTTGGGAGCGGGCGTGGTTGTGGTTCGGCCCTACCAAAGTCGCTGTTCCCACCTCTTCCAAATTGGTTCTGCCGTAGAGAACCTTGAGGCGGTGCCCCTCCTCGTCTCGCACTGCCTGAGCTATCCCACAGTGAGCTTAATCCGGATCCGCCTGGCCCTCCTGTTTGTTGCTGCGCTAGTCCTCCGTATCTAGATCCCACTTGTGGAGGTTGAGGGTATACCGGCTCGACGGGTGGAGGCGCCTTCGGGTCTGGCGGTAGCCATCCGGGGAACGGCTGCCCTTTCTCGGTGTAGTATTGCCGCAGGACGCGGCAGACGTGAGTGTCATCCTCGGTGTCGCCGTCGTTTTCGCTCTGGAGTAACCTACTCTGCAGATTCGAGATTTGCGAGGTCGTGGTCGTGAGGAGTTTAGAGTACCAGGAGGCCATTGTGCTCAGTCGGGCGTCGGGCCTTCCCCGACTCTCAATCGCGGGGCTTGACAACTAGGGAAGCCGGAAGGAAGTCGGTTGGAATAGTATTGACAGGTAGGTGAGCGTTTGATTGAAAACCGAGGCCTCGATAGGGTTGCTGTTTCATGTGGGTTATCGTCGGGGTATGCTTGGTATCAGAAGTGCTGTCGCTGAAGAAGACGCTGGGCGTTGAGGAGCAGCCGTTTCAAATAGGTGGATGCGGACAAAGTGATATTGATGCGGCTGGTTCCGTACTCCACCGAGATCGCCATGTCGCTGGCGTGTTACATAATACTGGTCACTGCATGGGGCCGGGGGTCAGGTTACAGTACATTGGTTGGTGGGATAAGCGCGAAGAGTACCTCCAAGCCCAGCACTAGCGATTCTGGGGACATGCCGAGTCCCACGTCAGATCCAAGCGGTCCGCCGATGTGAGTTGTCCAGAAGTGATAATTCCTTGTCTAAACACCACGGGTAAGCAGCTATAAGGTGGTATCATTAACCCTAGGATGTTTTGGACCCTTTTTATGATTACACGCCCTCCCTATCGTGACCAGGCCATCCACGTCATGGCTCTTTCTTGCACCCTCACTCCTATATCCCAGACAAATACCATCAAGTCCTCCCTTCTTACCAGGCCAGGTTGGTCTCCATATCCTTCGGCTTTTCCTTGATCTTGTTGAGATCCACCTTTGCCCTCTTCACGTTCTTCTGCTTGATAGCCTTCGCGCGCTTCCTCTTCTTCGCATCGGCAGCATCTGCATCAGAGTCGTCACTGTCTTCCTCTTCATCCTCGTCCTCATCCTCCTCATCGCTCTCAAGCCAGTCCTCAAGGTCCTCAAGTTCGGCTTCGCTCTCCTCGACGTCGGACACATACTCGACCATCTTGTCTATATCGTCCTCGGCTTCGTCCTCCTCCTCAGAGTCGATACCAGAATCCATATCCTCGTCTCTCTCAGCTTCACCCTCGCGCTCCATAGCGCCGAGCACCTTCCTCCAAATGCTTTCACTAACGTTGAGGGGCTGCTCGCCGTAGTTGCCAGATCGTAACCTCTTGAGAAGCTCTCGTTCGATGGTCTTCTCAAGCTTAGCCGCCGACTCCGCCTTGCGCTCCCTGGCGTTCTCGCGCGTCCGGATCTTGGGTGCTAATTTCGGAACGAGGCGCTCTCCGAGGCGCTCCTGTTCGGCGGCGATCCTCCGCGAGCGAATCTGAACTTGTACGAGGCGAGTGAGGCGCTGTTTGCACTTGTGGATGAGGAACTTGGGCCAATATATCAACTGCTGGTCGATTTGTTCCAGCGCCTTGCTGTAGTTGTTGGACAGCTTTATCCGTTGCCACAGCTTTGAGGGGAGGTGGGCTCTCTCGATGGTCTTGATGTAGAGGTAGAGGGTGTCCTTCTCCGGGTGCTGTCGGACGGTCGCATAGCGGGAGTTCGCCAAAGGGCATGACTGCCGATTGCAGAGACCGGTGACGTTGTATTCATTGCGGCAGAAGTTTTGCTTCTTGTCCGTTCTGTTGTTGGTTTAGCGAGAGCGACATTCGAGCGGCGGGCGATAAGACGACTTACTTTAACTTGAAAGAGCAAAACTGCTGGTTTATAACCTGCCAGACAATCTCGTCGGAGGCCATGATTGCCGCTTCTAGGTCGTTCTCGGAAAGGGTTGTATGGGCAGGAGCTTCCGTCTGGTCGCTTTACCTGGCGGGGTCTGGTCCAGAAATTTTTCTTCCCAAAATCCAAAAAAAATGCTGGTGATAACGCCAGGTGCTTATCTATCCGAAGATCAGCCTTTTTGACCCACTTTTGCCCACAACGCTGGGACTCCTTAACCAATCATGAGGACGCAATTTAGGAGACCTCAAAGAGTTGCCTCGAGAACCCGCGCTGATCTCATCCCGAGTCTTGGAACTCTTCACTTACACATCCGCATGAAAGAGAATTGTCACGGGCTATCGACTGCAGGAAATTTGCATTTCCACCCGGTGCTCTTACACGCATTTATTATAGGCGCATTTCTACACATGGACGTTAAATTCGACTTGCTCGTTTCTGCGTGGTATGAGGCGATATGAGACAGCCTCCGCTTGAAAAGTCGTTGGCCAGGCTCTTGTCGCTCGGCACGCGCCGAGCCGCCACTGCCCCTCGGTATTATATCAGAAACTGCCGTTCTTTTCATATTTTTTATGGGAAGGGTAGTGATGTCTTTGCAAACTCATTCCCCTTGCAATCCGGTGCGAGGTCTATCCATACGCCGTCTCAGAGCACGACCAACCCTCTGACAGAGGACACTATTTACGCCCTATCATCTGCCGCAGGACGAGCAGCTATATCAGTTATCCGCGTTTCTGGGCCTGCAGCTTCCAACGTATACAGGTCATTATGCCCTGACAAGCCCCTGCCGAAGCCGCGCAACGCCACAGTGAGGACGTTGTTTCATCCGATTGAGCGGCCCGCCGATGTCCTCGACTCGAGTGCCCTCGTTATTTTCTTTCCGGGCCCAAAGACTGCCACAGGAGAAGACATTTTAGAGCTCCATGTCCATGGTGGTCGTGCTACAGTGAAATCAGTTTTGTCGGCCATCCCTCTTTCGCACTCGGGCTCAGGCCGGATCCGGTATGCCGAACCGGGAGAGTTTACCAGGCGTGCCTTTTACAACGACAGGCTCGACTTACGACAAATCGACGCTCTTGGCGAGACACTCGCAGCTGAGACAGAGCAGCAGCGCCGGGCGGCTGAGAGAGGAAACTCCCAGGTCCTCAGTCAAAGATACGAGTCCTGGCGCGATCAGCTTCTACTTGCCCGAGGAGAAATCGAAGCGCTTATCGATTTCGCCGAAGATCAACACTTCGACGAGTCTCCATCCGAGCTGTTGGGAAACGTGACTGACCAGGTGACGGGGATCCTCCACAGCATCCGCCTGCATGACAAAGGCAGCCAGAAGAGTCAACTCCTCCGCACTGGCATCCGAATAGCGCTTCTCGGGCCTCCGAATGTCGGGAAAAGCTCACTTATGAACCACATAGTGGGTAAAGAGGCGTCGATTGTTTCGTCGGAGGCGGGCACGACGCGGGACATCGTCGAGGTCAGTCTGGACATGAGAGGCTATCTCTGCTCCTTTGCGGACACGGCCGGGTTTCGCGGCGAGGAATTGACGAAATCTAACGAAGACACCGCCGTTGGTGCCGTCGAACGAGAAGGCATACGGCGTGCAAGGTCGAAAGCGGTCTCGTCTGACGTCATTGTCGTCCTGGGTGCAATCACGCCCAGTATTGGCGGAGGTTTTCGCATTGAGTACGACGAGCAGACCTTGCGTTTGGCTGCAGAGAATGAGAAGCCTACAATCATCGCCATAAACAAAAGAGACGTCGTTGACGAGACTCAACTTCAAGCTCTCATCTCCCATTTCCACATCGCTGTGAAGGCTATTCCGGGTCTAGAGAATACGCCGCCTCCAGTTACAATATCCTGCGTAGAAGCGGGAGATACTTCTCTGAGGACTCCAGACCCAGGGGGCATCCACGCCCTCACGGACCAGCTCCTGGGGCTCTTCAAAAACATGACATCCATGCCTGAAGACCTCCAGGATCTTCTTGGCGTGACGGAGCGCCAGCGCCAGCTCCTAGACACGTGCCGTCTGCACCTGGAGAACTTTTGCGCCGAGGCGCAGCCTGGAGATGGCGGCACCGAGGCGGATATTGTCTTGGCAGCGGAGCACCTGCGGTACGCGGCTAACGCTTTGGCCAAGATTACGGGCCGCGGTGAGGTCCCGGACGTGGAAGAGGTGCTCGGTGTAATATTTGAGAAGTGAGTATATTATTCCTTCCTACGCTCCAGGTTGTGTATGCCAGTCGAATGTACTAACAATAGTCTAGATTCTGTGTAGGAAAATGAGTTTGGAATTGTATGACTACATATACTAATAGAGTGGACTTGAGTCCTCTAACTGTATCAACAGGAAATCAAACACAGAAGCGATGTCCGCTGACAGGGAAAACCTCAAACAAGACCATCATTTTCTTCGCCTGCAGATGTCCAACGTAGTACCCATAGATCTAAACCCGAGAGGAAACAGGAAACGCCATTTTGGTTCTATCCCTCCAGCTCTACTAAGACGAAAACAACTCCTAGAGTGGAATTCCCATGCCATGAAGAAACGCTCCGAAACGCTCACTATGCCAATGGAAGAAAATCAGGGCTTGACGTTTTGCGGAGCGTCCTTAGTTGTACCCGCTGCGGCCGGATTTGGGGTCCTCGTCCTCGTCGCCGGAGCGGTTGTAGCCGCTGCGACCCTGGTTCTTCGTCTCATCTTCGCCGTCCTTGTTGTATCCGCTGCGGCCCTTGTTCACGGGGGTGTTGTCGTTATCGTCCTTGTTGTAGCCCGAGCGGCCGTAGTGGACGGGGCCAGCAGTGTAAGAGGTGGTATCGACGACGGCCATTGTGTCTTTGTAAGAGTGAGATTTTCTTGAGGATGTGGTGGTGGGTGGCTGCTCTGACATGCAGAGGCGTTTATATGAGGGCAAGTGTGTGAGCGGAGATGGAAGACGTGAATAGGCGCGGAGAGCTGTAAAGCTTTAGTATAAGGAGTGATGGTACAGGATATCTGGTGTTATAGCTGAGAGTGTGTGGAGAGACGGATTTCAAGTCGTCTAAGGAAAGGGATCCCGGAGGCTTTATATACAGATTCCGGGCCATGCTTCCAGTGAGCCCCCTCCCAACATGGCTTGGCTCCCACGATGCCTCTGGGACGCACCATCTTTCCCCAAGGTAACATCCACAACCGCACACCCCGAAGGGGAAGTAGTAGGAAAGTGCCAAACAGTAGACATGGGTACCAATCCATCGAGAATGGTTACATAGCATGGCGAGGGGGCGGGGGTCGGGAGAAGAAAGGAGGGTGTGTAGGGCGTGTAGGAGGCGTGGGCGTTGAAGGAATACGGACGAGACCCTTGCCAGGACATCTTATTCGTCCATAATCGCATCCCCTGGAGACGCAGGCAACAGAAACTCTTCGAACAGGCTCGTTTCCTGACAGAGATGTTTCGGGCCTTTTTTTCCTCCCTTCCGCAATCTTGTGGGAGGGTGCGAGCTGGAGGGCCATGGAGGGTTGATGCGCACTGAACATGCGCTTCATCAGAAAGGAAAGGATATGTACTTTTAATAATAATTGGGGTCCTGGAGCCTGGAACCGGAGCTGTAGGGCTGAGCCGGGCCAATCCCAGAGCGCGAATTTGGGGGTGGTGGGGTGGATGGAGCTCGCTGCAGGAGCGACCTCGATAATATTCTGCAGCAGATTATAGGACATGAGCAGGGCGTGTGGACTCGTCTTGGTTGCTAAATGTTTGGACGCCTCTGGGCACACGCGAAGAAGCTCCCACCGAGGTCCCCATTATTCTGGTAGCGGGCGCGCTCGGATTAACCGGTTATGTGGCTAGTGCGGACCAGACCCAGCAACCCAAGAAGAAACTTTGGGGCTACGCTGGGGTCCAATTTTGGTGAGGACGCCTTCGCGCGTGGTGATTCGATGCCCCGCGGCTCTCACTTCCGGGTCTGGAACAGCCGGAGGCTCATAGCCACTCTCGGTCGACCTCTCACATCGCAGACCTAGATACGTCCCGCAAGCAGCTGTCGCGGCTCTCCGGCGTAATGCTCATCGGGAGGGCGTGTGGCCCCCAACACACGCCAATAGCCAATATTGCTTTTAATTGGAATACAGAATGAAGGCACCGTTTGTCCCTCCCTCATTTTGGCCCCCCTCCACCGCCACCCCAGGATGATTTCATCGCCGTGCCGCGCCGCGCGAGCGAGGAAGCCTAATGACACGGTTAAGAAGTGACATTATTGGCCGCGGGACCTTCGGCGATGTCGTCGAGCCCGATCATGAGCACATCTGACCCGAGCGCGGAACCGTCGGTTCGCGGCGAAGGGCAGGAGGCTTGGGGGCAGGACGATGCCGTCATTGCTCCGGGGAACGCGACAGGGCATCACTACAAATCGCCTCGCCACCATGCTAGTCATCCTCTGTCAGTCCTATGGGGCACTGGGGGAGGTGTATAGGGCTACGATGCATGGACCGTGGGACTATGACGGCAATCCATATTTCGTATAACTCCGATGAAACGGACCCGTCATCTTACCACCGGACTTTCGCGAGGCGTGCCCGGTTCCCGGGTTCCCGAGTCAACGGATCCGTCAGATCCGATCTGCAGTCATGCCTCAGCCCGCTACCATCAGCAGCGTCTGTTCTGTTCGATGGATGGATGTGGCTAGAGAACGAAGGGTCATTGTCTGTCATGGCGGTGTGCGTCCAATGACTATCGCGCATGTGCCAATTCGTCCAAAGAGCGCGGCGCAGGGAATGGTCCAAGTGGGGCTCATATCTCTTGGGTTGTGGCTGGGCATGCTTACTGTTAGTTGAATGATCAAGGCTGCATGCATGCCTCTGTTCGGGCTTTGCCGAGCGGTACGTGGAGATGACGGCAGTATCTCCGATAACTTTGGTCTTGCACCTCCGCCTTTTTACTATGGACGCAGGTCCGGACTGTACTGTATCCGAGACGGTGAGCGAGGTGGGCGAGTGAGTCAGTGGCCAAGCAATCAGACGGAGGCAATACAGGCGGTTCGTCCAGTGTCTCTGGGGGGTAGATTTGGCTGAGCCGTGATTCGGGGGTGAAAACGCCTAATCGGCGACGGTTGATGATGTAACGTAGCTCTATCGATATGGCTGGTCAAATAAGAATACGTTAAAACTTATTTCACTGGATATACGGAGATGCGAGTAACGATGCTGATCCGCGGCGGTGCGCTACCGCTCCAAACTTGGAAGAAACGAGGGTTTTCGGAGGAAACCAGGCAGGGGTCCCCTCACATGGGCCCTCATCCGACAGGCAGGGACTGCTAAAAATCCGTATTTGCACGGGCCCTCTCCACAACGGGGCGCGCTAAAAAGGACACGGGCTGGTCCTAAATTTGGAAGCAGCCCAGGATCCTTCCACTGGCGGTGCCCCCACCAGGAACCTCACCTCAATCTCGACACCTGGCAAATCCGAGCACGACTTTCACAAGCTAAACCAGCGCCGCGGAACGCTCCCTCATATCATCCTACCTCAAATACTACGTGGAAGCCAGGCAAGATACCGGGGTTCGGCCCACTCCACCAGGCTGATTGGGATGAGCTCCTCGGACTGGGGCCTGTTCGACTCCGAGCCATTGGATACCAACCCCGTCCTGACCCCCAACCGCGTTTTACAGTCCATCCGGAATTCACCTATAATCAGCTAGCGGGGCTGTTAGTGACCACTTTTCTGCCACATCGCCACTACGTTTGGTCGCAATGAGGCGAGTCTTTCGGCAGATTTCTCATCTCCACATCGGTCAAGTCGCCTGAGTGGCGTTCTAAACGAACTTGTAAGCACGGTTAGATGGCTCTACGGGACGAACTTACCGAAAGAGGACGCAAGTGAAGGGGAACTCAAACCGTCACTAGGATATGTCCTTCATGATCTCCTGTCGTCCAGTAGTTCTGCGCCCTTTTGACGGGACGTCCCTTGGTCAGGGGACATGAATTGTAACAGGGCTGGAAAGCTCATAACGTTGGGGGTCTTGGAGGCGACTTGTAAATCCAGCCGCTCCAAATGACAGTCTTGTTACGGTGGAACGAACGACGTCCATCTGCCGTGTCTCAAGGCTGATAGGAGGGAGCCTATTGGCTTGATGCTTTCTTCAAAGATTCTACGATCATGACCTACTAGGTAAATCCTTCTGTGGAGAAGTTATAGGATACGAGGGCTGTGGTGAGGACTATGCTCTCGGGTGTTGGTTCATGTTGTCGGTGAGGGCTCAAGATCGTCTACCCCGGACTATCCTCACCCCTCAATGCACCACCCCGGGAACACTACCACAGATACGTTACAGTTCCCGTCCCGACATGGATCCTGTCCCTATCACGGCCACAACCCCTGCCTCGCACTCGCACCGCCGCTTCCCTCTCCACATCCCCATCGTTCCTAAATTTGGGGTCCCACCGCCACACGAAGGAGGCTCACTATCTAGAAGCCACAAGATACAAAGAGCCAACGTACCCCACCTTCCACCACTAGCGCCAAGAACGGCGTCTAGACCTACCAGGAACAGGCGTGTTGATAAAACCATCCACCGACCCTGTGGTGATACGGGCCCTTGCTCACTCACCTCGATCCTCCCGCGTGTGACAGGCACGCACACTAGACTTTAATAGGTCGCTTCGCCAAACGGCGATCACCATGTCATCTTTTCCCGCCGGGAGCACGCGAGTCCATGGTGGAAGTAGCACCTGCTTGTGTGTCTAAGCGAAGGGATTTTCGCATTCGGACTCACTGGTGCCTTAACATTACAAAGACCGACATGGAGCCGGCATCGCCCCCCTAGGTGGCGCCATCCCGTCGGTTGTGATACCGAGGCTTCCTTTGACTCCATGGCGGTGGGGGCCAGCCGAGGGACTGAGGCTTCCCACTTACACCCTGTGTGTGTTGCACTCCGTCTGACGAACTCGCGGGCCGTGGTCCCCTCATCTGACTACCCCTCAGAGCCCCCCGATGCTAGGTCTTGCTATCTTCTAATGGCATATGGCAGGGGTAAGAATAAGGCTGACAAGGTTAAGACGCGTCTCACGGACGACGCCGCTGAATCATTCTTCTCCTTGTGGTACCTTAAATGTGACTGCCCTAAAGTCCTACGACCCACGTGTTCGTCGCACAACCGCTGCCCGCCGCCGTAGGCGCGTTACATGTTAGTCATGTAAACCCCTTACACGGGGGACCCTTTACAGTTCTTTATTTGGCAGCATTGGCTTGAGGCCGGGCTTGGCGAGCGAGGCCCGAACGGCCTTGCACAACGTAGGAAACTCGGATGCCACGCGGTATGGAAGCTTTTGACGGCCTATGCCTGCTCTTCCCACAACCGACAGGCGGACGATTAATCCCATTTGTTCGTCGCATTCGTTAGTCTAAATCCCAGCTCTCGCTCGCTATGGTACACGAAGGCCAGCCGTCCGACCTCACTTCTATTCCTTGTCCATCCCGTTGCCTCCCCCTAATGCATAGCACAAAACAAAAGAACAAAAGGAGATATGATATACCCTCACAGCTCGTCCTTGACATCCCTTCCTGCGCTGCCGGCGGAGCCTCCGCCAGAACCGGCAGAGACCTCCTCCATCGCCATGATCTTTACCACCAGGCTCGTCCACCCAGTGAAGTGCTGGATACCCTTACCCCTACCCGTCTCCGGGTCGTACTGCTCCCACGCGAAGCCTGTCTCATCCCAGGACTCGTAGATCGTGTTGACAACATTCAGACGGAGCCTGTTGAACAGGTCCGCGGCCTTGGTCTGGAAGGGGCCCTTTTGCACAGCAACGTTCTAGACCAGTAGTGTTAGTTTTGTTAAGGGATACGAGTATCAAAACGGGAACTTACGCGTAGCTGGACGAGGGCGAGGTAGTTGATGTTGATCCAGACCGGGCTTCGCCAGTAGTTTTCAGCGGTGCCGTAAAACTCATCTTGCTTGCTCAGGCTCGTAAGACCATGCTCGCTAAAGAGGTGCTCCTCGTCGCCGATGAGGTCCAAGGTCTTCCCCAGCTTTGGGTCGTCGGGCTCGAGGAGTCCAACCAAGAACGGGAAGAGCGAGATGTAGCCCTTGTGACACACCAACCTGTGCTCCTCAAAGTCGTCCACACTGGCATCACAGAAACAGCCTTCCTCCTCGGACCAATGCAGGTCTTCGAGGTTCCTCTTAATAGCGTGCAAAATCTTTTCATAGCGCTCGACGTCTTCGTCCAAGCCCAGTGCCCCGGCAATGTTGAGAAGAGACTTGGTCATGAACCCGACCCAGGAGATGAGATCGACATGGAGCTCACCAGGGTGAGGGGGGGAAGCGCGGGGGTAGTCATCAAGGCCACTTGTCAAACAATGCAGGTCCGAGCGGCCACGCCACCTGTAGGCCTCTCGTGGGGAGAAGGCCTCTCGGTCGTAGGATCGAACATCGCCGCGCTGTGTTTTGCGGAACCACTCGTATTGACGGCGCAGGAGGGGGTAAATCGCGGTCAAATAGTCTGCGCCAAGTTTGGGATCCTCCAGGTGAGCCTGTCCAAGCGGGATGTCCGGTTGGGGCAACGAATCATCGCCGGTTGGAAGTTTACCATGCTTCTGGCGCAAGGCAGTTGTGAAACTCTCAATAATAAGGAAGAGAGTAGGCGGATTCGCGTAGTGCGGGTACTGCACTTGGAACTCCTCCGGAACTTTGCTGCGGGGTTCGGGTCCCAAAATCTGCTCGCGGGCGATCCAGCCATCGTCGTCCATTGTACTGAACCAGGTCCTCAAGATCTCGAGAGCAACGTCGGTGTCCCACTCAAGGATTGGTATTAGATGGAAGCCCTCGTCCCAAAGGAATCCGCGAGGAAAGAAGGGCCTGGATGGAACGCTAGTAAACAACTCGTACGGTCCTTCCAACGTCTCCCGCCTCCTAGACCTAGCCTCGGCGGTCTCCACCCAGAAACCTTCGTTCTCTTCGTCATATTCGGGGGCAGCTGAGCGGTCCACGAGTTGGTGGCCGTTGAAGTAACCGATTCCACCAAGGAGGTTTGAGAACATGCTCTTGGCGAAAGGCTTATACTTCTCGTCGTTGAAGGGAGCTTGGAGCCGGAAGATGTTTGAGAACTTCTCGTTGAAGGCGGCGCTGTTGTCCTCAATCAAGCTCGTGATAGTCTTCGCCGTCATGTCTTTCCCAGAAGAGCCAGACGTGAAAATGACGTCGAACTCGAATTCCCCTTCGAAAACCTTCTGCACGAGATGCACATTTCCCGTCTCGGGGCTGTTCTGAACCCGGTATATCAACGCGGCAGGCGGAACCTGATCTCGTCTGAGGCGTGGAGCTATAGATTTGATAGAATCCGAGAGCTGAGTGAAAGCAACCTGCTTCGCCTGCCACAGAACTTCCGAGGGAAGCTCTCCAGATCTGACGAGCGTCTTGTCAACCCGTCTCTCGCTCGCCAACTCATGATCGAATTCAGGGCGTTTCCCGTCTCCAGCAGTTATCACCAACTTGTAATTGCCAAGGTCATGAGATGTACCAGTAAAGGTGACATCACCCTCGAAGCCGAACTCGGTGGACTTCTCTTTGATTTCGAGGGGTCCAGCCTCGTCAGCCACATAGTACATGATCATGGTTTGGAGGTCTTCCGGAGCATCAGGTCGAGGCGTGCCCTTGATCCGCGCAGCCCAGTTTCCGCCATGATCGCCCTCGTGAAGCTTCACAAAGGACACTGTGATATCGACCTTGTTGCCTTCGTCTCGGATGGTTTCAACGCCTCCACGGCGGAGGTCGTACTCGTCCCAGCCATAGCTGGCTAGGTCGTTGTGTTGCTCGCACGCGTACCGGAAAGCTAGGAAGCCAGAGTTAGCATCTCCATTCAAGCTTAGTATCCACACTTCACATCGGATACTAAAGTATCTTCACGCACATTTGTGGATAGATTCGAAGCCGTTGACGTTGGCCCACATTAGGCTGCTCCAGAGACCCTCCGGAAGGCGAGGCCGGACACCAAAGTAGACATTCGGCTTGTAGGGACCCCATAGCATGGTCTGGTTGTCCGTTTGAGCGGCCGGGTTATGAGCGGCATAATCGAAAGGGTTCGTCTCGGTCTCGACGGCAGCTACCGCACCGAGCTGCAGCAGAGCGCATGTCGATGTCGCGACGGATGCGGCGAACCGCGCTAAAGCGACCATTGTAGGGTTCCGGGGAGCGGGCCAGCGCTCTAGAGGGTCCCGAGAGCTTTGGAGATATCAGAAACGGCGAGCGTAAGGTTGTGACCATCCAATGGTTACCACGGCGGGAACACAGGATTCGTTGAAAGATCTTGGTCTTTTCTGTCCTTTCGCATTATCTGGCAGCTTGGGAGAGCTCCAAGTCTTGGGAGCTGGCGCGTACCACTTGCCCACAGTTGGGATCCACCCCCACGTACCAAAGTTCAACGTATAATTACAGTTGGTAGCAAATGCCACCACCTCTGCCAAGTGAAGCAACGGTTGATGCCTTTGCCCGCCGTCGTCTCTCGACAGGCAGGAACACAGTTCCATCCGGCAACAGGCGAGTTTGGTTCCGGAACGAGCCCTCTTTACTAATACTTTCTCTGGTTTACTCTACCGATGTCCATATCGCTCCCTTCCCGCAATCTTTTATAGCCTCACTGCGCCCTTGTCCGAGCAATGGCAACGATGCCAACGGCAATGATGTTGATGTGTCGCTCGTATTTTAGCCGGTGGTTCGGGCTATTTCCACCCCGGGAGCCCCCCCGCCTTGACCCCAACTTGACCCCTCACTCGATCGGCGCCGCTATGCGGGTATAATGCCACGTCCGATGATATGCCTGCCAACGCTCGGCATGAACGGGGGGTTCGTGGGCCGAGACTTGGTAACGTCTCTGGGCTGCAGCCCGTCGTTCATCCTGCGGATAATAGAGAATGAACCCCTCCCGTCACCGGTCCATCGTTTGAGTCGTCTTCAAGGTGCTTCTAAAGTGACCCTTGAGTTGAGCTTTCACTTACAAAATTGTTGCTTCGTGAATCTGCGCCGTCACAATGGGTACGCAAACCGGACTAGTCCTCGGCTTCAACTCCGTCCACCCGTTCTCCCAGGTCAACATTTCCGACAGGGCATCCGTGCAGGAGCTACTCCGCACTCTTCTCGACCCCCTGGAGCCCTTCTTCTCGCCAAACAAGGCGCGCGTCAGGTGCCCCGGTGGCTCTGCCGTTCGATTTGACCAGACGGCGGCAGACGTCGAAGGTATCGCTAGGCCACTCTGGGGACTGGCTTGCCTCCTTGCCGGGGGTGGAGACTATCGCGGTACAGAATGGTGGGTTGAGGGGCTCAAGTCGGGTACTGACCCTGAGAACCCCGAGTATTGGGGATATCCTCGTGACAACGACCAGCGAATGGTCGAGATGTGTCCCTTGGGTGAGCGGCCGCTTCAGTGGAAGAACCTGGGCATTCGTGACCTCTAACATTGAGCACAAAGGCTTCGCTCTTGCTGTTGCACCCGTCTTCTGGGACAGCATGTCCGAAAAGGAACGCTCAAACGTCGAGACCTGGTTGGGAAACTCCATCAACGAAAAGAAGTGAGTTCATGATCATGCAATGTCCTCGCTTCGAAAGATGCCTGACCTCCTTTAGCATGCCAAACACGAACTGGCTGTGGTTCCGTGTCTTCGCAAATCTAGGTTTGAAGAAGAACGGTGGAAAGTTCTCCCAAGAACGCCTCGACTCTGACATCAAGCACCTCGACACATTCTATCGCGGGGATGGCTGGTCAAACGATGGCCCTGAAGGAATCCACCGTATGTACACGTCCAAGCACAGTCTGCTCCTTTGATAATAATAATATTAATATACTGACCAAATGCCTATTGTAGAGATGGACTACTACTCCTCGAGCTTCGCCATCCATTTCCTACAGCTTCTATACGCGAAACTAGCGGGCGATGAAGACCCGGAGCGTGCCGCCGAATTCCGGAGCCGCGCCCAGCAGGTCGCGCTGGACCTAGCATACTATTACGACGAGGAGGGCAGAGCAATCCCGTTCGGACGTAGCGTCGGGTATCGTTTTGCTATGGTCTCGTTCTGGGGGGCGCTTGCCTACGCTGGCGTCGAGCTTCCCGCCCCCTTGACCTGGGGAATGGTAAAGGGCATCGTCCTCCGACACCTTCGATGGTGGCAGACCCAGCATGCGATGTGGAGTCCGAGCGGAACCTTGACAATCGGGTACTCGTACCCGAATATGTATGTAAGTGTGGTATCCCTTTCCACCTGTCCAGTCGCTGCTTCTCACATGCGCGCTAGCTGGCCGAAAATTACAATAGCCCCGGCAGCCCGGTAAGTCTACACCTTCACCCGTTTGGGCAACCGTGTGTCGCGCGCGAGCTAATTTTTGCGCAGTACTGGGCCTGTCTCTCGTTCATCTGCTTGGCTGTCCCAGCAGACCATCCCTTCTGGACGTCGGAGGAAGAATGCCACTGGCCGTACATCCCGAAACTCAGGGCTCTGAAGCAGCCCGGCCATATCATGAGGTACGCAAGAACAAAAGTCCACGAATGAGCGTGCGAGGCGCCTTATCTGTGGAACCCCAACCCGCTGACCACAGGGTTACAGCAATCTCGGTGGGCACTGCATGCTCCTGTCATCCGGCCAGGCATGCAGCTACCCCATGAAGGGCACCCACGCCAAATACGGCAGTTTCGCTTATAGTAGCGCGTACGGCTATTCGGTGCCTCCCGGTCTCTTTTCGCTTGAGCAGTACGCCCTCGCATCCCAGTTGGGCCTGTCCGATGACGGCGGCGAGTACTGGAAGACTCGGCGTCTGAGTGATTACGCTGCCATCGAAGAACGCGATGGCAAGCCGGTGCTCGTGTCCGTCTGGAGACCCTTCCCGGACGTCAAGATCAAAACCACTCTGGTGCCGCCGGAGGAGATCACTCCCAACTGGCATCTGCGAATCCATCACATCGAGGCAGGCCGCGAGGTGATGACGGCGGACGGCGCCTTTGCCATCTGCAACGAGAACACCAAGGACGGACGCTATCTCGAACTTTACGATGCGGAGAGGGGGGAGGGGACGTCGCCCAAGATCATTGGCAACTACGATCTCAACACGCCCGCCGGGTGGGCAACAGGTGCCGACGGCGCTTTTGCGGTGTCGAAGGGCGCGGTGGGCATCAAGGCGCTGGAGGACAAGGCCGAGCGGAAGGCGAATCTCGTGAACGCGGACCCCAACTCGAACCTGGTGGACAACAGGACAGTCATTCCCACACTTCAACATACCATCAAGAGCGGCGAGGCGGCATTGTATATCTCCGCTATCTATGCCAAACCGTCTAGGGAGGGCGTTCCCAAGAGTAGTTATCTGGACGGATGGAGTAAGCCACCTGCCATTCCTGGGTGGTTGAAGGCGGAAATTGGGTCGTAGGCGTGTCGTACCGTACGACGAAACAGAAATCCGAGAGGGGGAACATCAGCGCCGGTTGAAGGACCCGGAGGCGTTGTGAAGCATGGGGTAACAGGGCGGGTGGTGGGGCGGAAATGCATCGCACAGTACGTAGACTGTCAGGAGAAGACGGAAATGCCAGGACCATCTGCGGATTTATTCTCTGCCTTCCCCATTGACCTCCCCGCCTTCTGGGAATTATCCGGCCTTGCGAACGTCTATCGATACTTGACCTGTCCTATCGGATCATCGAGCCAGAAGCTCTGAAGGGTGCGCGGTCAGCCACCTCGGGGAAATCCCCACGGGGCACTAGAACTAGCGCTCTCGGAGCGGAGATATGGTAGGTCAGACGAGCTAATGCGTCCCCATCTCCACCTGTGTACATCGTCGGTTCCTCCGGAGTCGGCCAGGAAGAAACGATCCAATTCTGATGTATTTCACACGAAGTTGGGTGTCGATGTGGCGCGCGGCCGAAGGACTTCTTTTTATTATCGGACCCTGCGAGCACGCGGAATAACAACGGCCAAGATTTCGAGAGCCACGGAACCCCTTTAAGCTATTTTGCACCCGCACCGCAGCTAGCTACATTGGGCCATGGCTCCACTTTGTGCTGCAAGGTGTCATGGCTTGTATTTCTCCTGGTGTTCACTTCTTGTTGCTCACGTCTGACAGACCCCTGCTTGGCAAAGTGTGCGCCGACCCCAGCGCCGGGCGTCTTCAGGACCATGGAACCACTGAATTTTGGATGCCCTTCCCGGCAATCGGTAGAGGTTGGAGGCAAGGCAAGGCATTGGGTCCCTCCATGCACCAGGTCATGGCGATCCACGCTCCGGCGCCCAGGTAACGAAGCCCGCCAAAGCACCAGGTACTGTAGTGAACGGCACACTCCGGTGCGTCTGTTCTGGGAGACAGCAGCCTGTATTCTCAAGATTCACCTGCCGAGCAACTCCACGCGCAGCCAAGACCACCAGCCGGCCGGTTCTCTTCTCATGAGCTTAACGGAACTCTCTGGCCCCCCAACCGGCCGCTTGGCGCCTCAGATCCCCGCATTTTGGCTAATATTGGAACCCCCGTCCGTGGCCACGATGCGGCTAATAACGAAGTTCCCCATCCTACAAGGTTGAGCGCTGGTCTCAGTACCACCCTCCAACAGCGGTCCCATCCCAGAGTCAGGGCATTGTCTTTGCCCAATACAGATAGAGATGTCCTTCTCCATCCTCCTCCTCTCTCTCGCTTTGCATTCCCGAGCACCACCACACGGAGTCTCTGTCACAGCCCGCCCGTTGACCTCGCCGCGCATGCCGATTGGTGGAAATGGGATTCTTCCGGGGAGATGGAGAGGCCGATCACGATGTTCGGGGCAATTCATAGCTACGCGACCTCACACAGAAGGACAGTGAGACTAGGGTTGACATACCGGTGTATCCAAAACTGAGGGGCCAAGCTGGGGGAAGAAAGTGGGCCCATGGGCACTCCTGCACAATGACAACGATCCGTTTCGCGCCGGAGAAAGGTGGGCCCGCCAGGCAATCCCCCATTCGCCGATCTCGCCGCCTTTTCCGTCTAAGTGGAGAAGAGACCATGCGTCGCACCGAAGTGGACGACGAGTCTCACAACTTTGCGAACATTTCTTTCCGAAGAGGAGGACAGGCTCTGGGTGAAGAAGGTGAACGGAGGTCAGGGGCGGTCGGATACGTGGGTCACCCGGGGCAGCGAGACTCCCTGAGCTCCCCGGATAATATTTACAACCCATGCTTAGGCCCCCCCCCCGGGGACCGCAAAAGTTCGGGAAGGACTCCAGGCGATCACTTCTGCCTTGGGCCAATCATCGCCGCAATCAGACTCGGACCGAGGGGAAAGAACGGAGCAGTGGGCTGCATCTAGCTTGTAACGGCTTTCTTCTCCGTCTGGGCGACTGCCAATCCGGGCCTCCTCAAGGCACTGGACAGAATATCTGGCCTGACGACAAGCTCCCTCGCTACTTCTTTGGTACTGCCTATCAAGTTCCCTTGTACCTCTCCATGCTCTCTCCGCACACCGCGGCCGCAGATGAAGTGACTCCACCAATATACAACCACATGCTACCAAGACCCAACCGGGGGGTTGCCAAAGTACCGGGCGTCCGTATTCTTGTTCACTCCCGTCCCTCCTTCATTGCTTTTGGGGGGGGGAGGGGGGTGGAAATGGACCGTTTCTGCAAAGGAAGTAAATGTTTCTCAACGCACGCGAGTGCCAACCGGTTGTTCAGATGAGATGTGACAGTCTAGAATGTCACGGATGGGGTCCCTCCTCGACGCTGCCTGGGGTTCGGCTAGACACGAACTTCTGGGCTATGTCTCAAACCAGACAGATTTTGGGATGGTGGGTAAAAGAGAATAGATGGATGTTGGGAAGCTACCCCAAAGTATCGCGCTCCCGGGCCGCTCCCAGTGTCTGGATATTATATCTTGCAGCTCCCGGCGCCACGGTCCCTTGTACCCAATCTTCTCTTCCCTGGAGCTTTTATCTTAATCCTTCCTTCATCCCAACTCTTATTCTCCTCCCGTCCCTAAGCTCTATCGACGGTTAGACGTCCGATTCATTCAGATAAAACCGAGAGATCGTCGACCTCGAATTCGCCTCCTCTCCGCCCGCCGATTACGTGTTACCGCTCCCCGAAACATCCTGATAATCCACCTCTAGACGGGCCGGAGCCCCGCGTCGCTACAATGGCTGTCTTGGCCAAATTCTTGAGACTCATCGTCAAGAACGATGCTATGCGCAATGAGTAAGTCCCGCCACGCGTGAAGGTCCGCGTCGCGACTTTTAGTGTGCCTAACACGAGATCTACCCTAGCCCTCAGGAGATCTACGGATGGAGGGTTATTGCGCTGGTTTGTGCCTGTAAGTCATTTTGCTTCCCAATTGACCTCGGCGGGTATGCGGACTAACACCGAAACACAGCTTGGTAGGGGATTACCTATGCAACATGCATTTTCGGCGACTCTTGAACTAATACCCGATCATAGTTTCGGAGGCATGCTCTTCGGTTGGGAGTAAGTCCTGTCACCTTGGTATATCCAACGCTTGAGCCAAGTTACTAACGGGGCATCTAGTATTGGCGCTATCGGCGGCGTCCTGGCTATGGAGGAGACGCAAGAGTTCGTAGTCTGGCTGCGAGCCCCCACGCGCCCGTTCGAGCGTAACTGACGTTTGTACCTAGGCGGTTCGGCTACGCCGACTCCTCTCAAGCTACAAAGGATAACAATGACCAAAATAGTAAGGCATCGGGTCCTTCTTTCTCACCCCATTGAAGGATACCATATGGTGATAAGAACTCGATACTAACCTCTCCGCTCGCAGTTGTCTCTACCCTGCAGGGTGGCTGCTTTGTGGCATGCTTCATCACCCCCTGGCTCACTGATCGGTACGGACGAAGGTTGTCTCTGATCGCAACCGGTGTCCTCACAATCATCGGTGTCATCATGCAGGCCGCTTCCAGCAGCACTGGAAACTTCGCTGCCATGTTTGTCGGCCGATTTGTCGCCGGCCTGGGCGTCGGCGCCGCTTCAATGTTGACCCCTCTTTATGTCTCCGAATGCGCTCCCCGCGCCGTACGCGGTGGTCTGACCTGTAAGGATGATGCTTGCCAGATCCATGTGATTGTGTCATTGGCTTACAGGGATTACCAGCGTTGTACCAACTCTTTATCGTCATGGGCACCATGCTTGCCTTTTGGTATGTAGAGGGATATCCAGCCCTCACAGGTTGTCGCTTGTAGCTGACCGGGGGATAAGGATCAATTACGGCGCTCTAGCCCATATCAAGGGGCAAGGTGTTTTCATCGTTCCGCTTGTCCTTCAGGCAGTTCCCGCTGTGTAAGCCTTGCCGTCAACTCGCTATCCCACGCCCTCTTGTGCTGATACCGAAACCCAGGCTGCTCGTTATCGGAATGGTCCTCGTTACTGAGAGGTATGTCAGCTCACCACGTATCTTGTTTTGGAGACCCTATGAAGTAGGGAAGAAGCCTAACGTGTCGCAGTCCCCGTTGGTGCGCGAAGCAGGACGATTGGGAGGCTTGTACCACCATCCTCAGCAAGCTCCGAAAGTAAGAACACCTGGCTATATTAGATCGCTTTTACCTGTAATGCTAATTTCACTGCCCCTTCAAGCCTCCCCGCGGACCATAGCTATGTACAGAACGAGGTCCAGGACATGGCGCAGCAACTCGAGCACGAGCGGATGCTGGTCGGCGACGCGACGACAAAGACACTACTTAAGGAGATGTGGCTCATCCCATCAAACCGCAAGCGCGCGCTGATTTCAGTCGCATTGATGATCTGGCAACAAATGACTGGCGTGAACGCTGTGGTACGTAGTAAATCTTTCCTATTTGGACTCAGAAGCGCGTTGCTCACGTTTGTAGAACTACTATGCGCCCCAAATTTTCAAGGCCCTCGGTCTGAACGGCGACCTCGTGTCCCTCCTTGCGACGGGCGTGTACGGCATTGTCAAGGTGCTGGGCTGCCTTTGCTTCCTCCTCTTCGCGGCAGACTCTCTTGGCAGGAGGCGGAGTCTGCTGTGGACCAGCGCGGCGCAGGCTATCGTCATGTTCATCGTCGGAGTCTACGGACGCGTACAGCCTCCCATTGAGGGGAACCCGGTAGGTTCATCTGCCCTAGCCGCCTTTCTTGATGGAATGCTAACGAAACGGAGATCACCGGGTTCGGCATCTTTGCTATGGCTTGCATCTACTTGTGGGCGGTGTTCTTCCAGTTCGGCTGGGGTCCATGCTGCTGGATTCTTGTCAGGTATGTTTGACAAACTATGCAGGAAAAAAAGGGTAGGGGTTGGCGATGGCAGCTATTCTGACAAATGGAATAGTGAGATCCCGACTGCCCGTCTTCGAGCGCTCAACGTCGCGCTCGGTGCCGCGACGCAGTGGCTCTTCAACTTCATCATTGCGCGCACAGTGCTGGAGATGAAGCGAACCATGGGCACGGCCGGATATGTGAGTCGTTCCTTCATCTCCGAACGCCGACTCACTTGCTAATGCAGACTGTTCTCCCTAGGGCATGTTCTTCCTCTTTGGCAGTTTCTGCGCCATCATGGGGGTCTTCGTCTGGTTCTTCATTCCCGAGACCAAGGGTCTCAGTCTCGAGAAGATGGACGAGCTCTTCGGGGCCGACAAGGATGAAAGCAGGAGGCTGAACGTCGAGAAGGGGAGGGATTCTCCCGCCTCGCCGCGCGGTAGCATCCGCGAGGATAATGCGACTGCCAAGTCTTAGACGTCGTTAACCTAGTACGATGTTAGGGTTGTGAATTCGGCTCTTTTCACTGTGCGCTTCTGGATGCGGCCTAGGTAGAGCAAGGGGTCCTGGGTTATTGAGGGTGGATCGGGGTTGCGTCTGGGAGTTAGTGTTAAATTGTTGATATCCCGAAGTTGGTGACAAGCAATGAGATGCTCTGGTTGAGTTGCGTGTTGCTGCGCTGAGACACGAGCTGTTCCAGTATTCTGGGCCGGTCCAATTTGTGTCCGGTACGTAATGTACTATTGAGCGACATGCCATAGCCGCCAATGGTGGGCTGGATGTATGTAACAAGCTTGTTTGGGCGAATGTAGAAATATGGTCGACAAGAGGAAGGTGAGATCCTCCAAGTTGATATACTTGGACGTGCGAAGCGTGCATGCGCACTTACACGAAATTCCTTGTAAAATGCGTAGCATGCGTACATGTAGAATCCAATCGTCTCATATACATATTGGCAGGTTAAGAGTTTGTTCTGATATGGTAAGAAACGGAGACACTAACAGTGCCACTGTATTGCCGGAATCGCGGGGCAACTTGACCCCACCCTCACTTTGACACCTCACACTTTCACCCGACTTGATGAGCAGCACGTCTTCCAGGGCTTCGAAATGAAGCCCAATTTATAATTTGATATCTTGTCATGTTTTGTAGTCACTACTCATACCCATAATCCTCACTCATAGCCATGGCAGAGCGAAAAGCCTCCGAGTCTGGCCCGTCCAGGCACACCCAGTCCATACCTGGTCCCTCATTCCGTAAGAACCACCCACCGCACAGCGAACCGGCCCCCACTGTCGTATCCAAGCTCATAGCTATGGCCCCATGCCAGTAAGCACGTGTGGGCTAACACACTCCAAGCAACCCACAACTCGCCCCGGACCTGGCTCATAACCTCCGCCCTCTCCCCACTCCAGATCCGCCTCATCCGTCTCCTGCTCGCCCACGGCGACTACGTCGTCGCCTGCGTAGCGCCGTATGAGATCGAACATGAGGAGCGCAGCGCCGAATTCCGCGCACTAGTGGACGAGTGCAAGAGTGGGCGCAAGGACAGGGAGGGATGGAAGGACCGCCTACGGGGGGTGCGGTGCGATGGCAAGGTCATGGGGCAGTGTAGCGCGGCAGTCGCCGAGGCCGTGCAATTCTTCGGGCGGGTTGATATTCTCCTCTGCTGCAGGTCTGAAGGTACGTTTAACTACTGACTACATTGCCAAGCACAGGGGGTATTGTATGAGGTGGATATAAGCTCATGGATGACATAGCTATCGTCGGTACAGTAGAGGAGCTGTCGACTACCGCGGTCACGCAGAACCTCGTGCGTGATCAGTTCGAGACTATCTTCTTCTCGCAGATCAACTTCATCAAGGCCACACTGCCGACGCTAAGGGAGCAGCATACGGGCCATATCATGATCCTCTCTAGTACAGGCGGCCATATTGGAACGCCGGGCATGCCCATTTACACCGCCGCCACATGGGCGTTGGAGGGCTACTGCGACTCCCTCGCCTACGAGATCGCGCCTTTTAATGTCAAGGTTACCATTGTACAGCCCAACAAAGAGATACAATCCCTCACGAACCGGATTGTCTTCGTACCATACCTCCCGCCGCCCGAGGGCGAGATCAATCCCGCGCCGAGTATCCGCGAGATGCTCTCCCACGCCCTGAACGCGAACCCGGAAACCGAGATTGAGCAGTCCGAGACGGAGGTCCAGGTTCGCTACCCTAAGCTACCGCCCGCTGCGCTGGACAGACTCGTGACCGAGACGGTGCACGCCTTAACGGCCATTGGGGGCCACGAGAACCCGCCGGCGCGGCATATCGTCGGGTTCGAGGGGAGTATAGCCGTGAAAGATAAACTACGGACAACAACAGAGGAACTGGAGGACTTCGTGGAGGCGACAATGTCGGTTGATATTGCGGGAGATGGGTCAGAGAAGGACTTGAGTATGAAGGGGTCTCCTGCGGGAGGCGGGTCAGTGCCTCCAAATCAGGGGTGAGTGGAGAAGACGGCGTGTATACCCAGCTATTTCTTCTTTTCCTTTCATTTTGGATAGGTAAAATGTTCGAGGCTACGTCATTTTGGAGTTGAAATACTGTCAATATATCACTGTCTAACGTTGTATTTTCAATCCCCCTAACTCGGCGGGCCAGAAGTGATTGTGCCCTCGTTGTTGGCTGCAGGGCACCTGCGTCAACTGGCGTTGCAGATGATGTCGGCTGACTAAGCCCCACAACCCGCCAGCAACCTGGGCCCTGAAGGATGAGCTCGAGGTGTCCTGGATACACGTTCACAATGTTCGCATCCTCGCAAGTTTCCATGCTGCGCCTTTACTCATATCTCTAGGTAAACCCCCGTTGACTAACGACATCTGCTGGCGCCCCCGTGGCCCCTCGAGCTTACCTCCTCTGTCCCCTACGTAATTGCCTCCGTACATACTCCCGGACACGCCCGCATGACCATGTCCGGACCGCGACCGCTTGCCCTACGATGAGCTTAGATTCTCTGTCGCCCATAGCCCCTGCGCGGGTTCGGGCTCTGGTCCTGCCCCTCGGCCAGATTCGCAGCCGCCGCTTCTCCACCTTCGTCGACCGATTACAGGAGGAGCATGTGGTTCATCTCCGCGACATCACCGCCGATGGGCGGCCCAACCGCAGTACGGGTCCCCTCGGCGCATTCGTGCGGGTAAAAGCAGGAGAAGCTGACGGTCATAGCTATGTTCTCTCCCCTCGCCTTCCCCGACGGCGCTGTATTCTACGAGCTCGTCACCCACGCCCCGCCGGCGTCCCATCTCGCGATTTCTCCCTTCGAGCTCTTTCGGGAGCCTCTCGTCATTATCGCCGTCGCCGACGGGAAGGAGCTGCACAGGGAGGTCATATCTAAGCGCAGCTCACTAAGCGGGAGGGCCCCGACGCTCGTGGAGCAGAATATCCGATCTCTCTACCAGGAGCTGGAGGACATACGGGATAACTACAGCAAGGCTCTGGTACACCATGTGCTCATATTCGACTATGATAACCCTGAAGGTCACGAGATTCCGATGCCCGAGGGCGTAATAGCTGTACCGCCCGCCGAGAAGTGCAAGCGGACCACAATGAAAGGGATCATGGCCGATGTCTCGTCCTTATTGCTGGCAGAGATGACGACTCTGGCAAAGTCGATAGAGGGGACCAATTATATTGATTCTCCAGGCCAATTCTCGTCGAGACAGAACGGGGCAGTATGGACAGCGGACGAGGAAAATGGCCATGTGCGGCGGAATTCCCAGTTCGCGCCTCATGTCGCTCGTTCTAGTTCCTCGAGTGGGTTTGCGGACAAACCAGACCGCAGTCACGTTCGCATGTCTATGCCACCTGTTCCCTTCAAGTCGTCTCCATCCATCCTCAACCACGCGAACTCACCTCGCCCCTCGACTCCAAAGAGCGGGTTATCCTCCGCCCCTACCACCTTCGAAGACATGGCTGGACTCTCAGATAGCGGACGAACGACTCCCGAGCCGGGACAGCCAAGACCAGACACGTCAGATGGACTTCGGGCCATGAGCCAGGAGAGGGTTTCCGTTCAGGGGTTCGGATCCGGTGGCCAGAACGATAGATGGAGACTGAAAGGAAAGGCACGGTCCGTGGTTGTCGTCGGCTCGTTATACCTCCAAGCAGGGAGGTGGACTGATGCGCTTCGAGAGCTCATTGAAGGCGCTTCGATGGCCCGCTCTGTTAATGACCATATCTGGCACGGAAAGGCCCTGGAGCTGATCACTATCTGTCTCTTCCTTTTGGCGTGGGCCGGTATGGAGTTCCAGATACCCGTTGTGTGCTTCCCGACACAGGAAAAGGCGCCGCTCGACGGGGGTCTGAAGGATCTGGAGAATTTGGATCCCAATCAACCCCAACACCTGCGGAATCTGCAGGTGATATTGCCGGATCTGTTGGATCGCATCGTAGGGCTCTACACGAAAGTATCGTCCGAAAATTTACCGCCCTTGCCGCTCTCCGAAGCCATCATCCGATTCTGCAAAATACTCTCTGCGCTTCACCTCGCAGATGGCACCCTAGGGGGCTCCTCGCTACGCATGATAGTCCTCGGGGAACAGTCAGGGAAATCCCTCACAACATGCCCGAGGCTAACGGTGAAGCCAAGCCGGCAGCACATTGTGAGCCTCGCTTTTCGTGCCTTTCCCACCTCGGCGCCTGAGCTGCTCACGACTAGTGACCGCGTGTCAATATTAAGCGGGATTGCGGCTGTTCTTGGGCCTCTCGGCCAACACCGCAAGAAGGGGTTGGTAATTCGAGAATTGCTCTCGGTTTTAATAGACGGCCTTGTGGAGGCGCGGACTCGTGGCGCTGCCGAGGTCGGCATCCATCCAGCGGCAGGCCTGGTGGCCCTCTCGGCCATGGAGGGTCAAAACAAGGGATCGGGGTCTATCGCCCTGGAGCTTCAAGAAGGGGATGTGGAACAGGGAATCGACGCATTCCTAGGTGTCCTGTGCAAGACGTACGGAATCGTTGACCTCGACCCGGGGCAATCATTGACTGGAGCACCACCTGGTGAAGGCGGCGACTCGGGTGACTCTGCTATCGCGCGGATACGAAAACACTCCGCTGCCCGTTTGTTTGGCTTCCCAAGCGTCAAGGTCAACGTCCTCCGGGCGTGCATCAACTTCTCGGAAGCGCTCCCGGATTTTAACGGAGTTATGAAGTTCTCCAGTGACCTGTTGCGAACGGCTGGTTCTGGGGTTGCACCGGGTCCTAGGCGTGAGGACGCGTCTCCAGTTATCACCCGGGAGGAACAAGTACGCCTCGTTACCAACATCAGCAAAACACACGCTCTCTCACAGAAAGTGGGCTTGTATCGCCTTGCAGGGGAGTACTGGGATGAGTTGCTAGTGCGCGACATCGTCCTAGACCCGCTGTCCGCAACGAAAGCTCCAGTCTCACACGCCAAGAGCGTTGTTACGGGCGTCACAACGTCGCGCGCGTCACAGGACGTCGATCCGTTTATCTACAACCCATTCCTCAAGAAGAACGATAAGGCTGCGGTAGAGCAAACGCTGGTGGTCGGTGAAACGGCCACATTCAGGGTCACGTTGCAGAACCCCTACGAGGTGGAACTAGATATTCAGAGTATAAGGCTCCATGGCGAGGGAGCTGACTTTGAGCCGAGGACCGAGAGTACCGTCATTGGGCCATATCGGACGCAGGTCCTCAAGGTATCCGGTGTACCCCAGGCAGCGGGAACGCTGAAGGTGACTGCCGCCGTGGTCCGCGTCCGTGGATGCCGTGAGAGGCAGTTTTCCATATTCTCGCAGCCGTGGGTGCCCCGAAGGGACTACAAACCCAAATCAACTGGCTTGACAGCCTTTGAGAAGAGCATGGCTCTGGAAAGACCGGCGACGCCGTCCCTGATGACCTCAGAGCTTGACCTCAAAGTCATCCCCGAGCAACCTACACTGACCGTCAAGGCGACCACGCTGCCCCAGTCATGTGTGATGATACTCGAGGGCGAGCGGCAGGTGTTTTCTGTTACCCTCCAGAATACTTCCAAGACGACGGCCGTGGATTTTATACTCTTCTCGTTCGAGGACTCGACGCAGGGACCCCTCCAAGCGGCGCTCAACAACCGGGACTCCACCCCAGCGGAGCTCTATGAGTACGAACTAATCTTAATGAAGAGGCAAGCGCTGAAACTTCGCAAGAAAAGCCGGGACGGGCGGTATATTGCGCCTGGAGCGACCGCTACTTTCGAATTCGAGGTCCTTGGCAAGCCGGGACTGACGAATGCCACCATCCAGATTGACTATGCTCACCTGGGTTGTCCCCTAGAGGAAGTCGTCGACGAGTTTTACACCCGACGTGTCAACGTCCAACTTACTGTCACCGTTAACGCCAGCGTCGAGATCTCACGCCACGACATTATCCCGCTACAAGGTGAAGTCCCCGCCCCACTCTGGGACCGGGTCAGGAAGGCCGATACCGAAGTAGCGCTACCATCGGACCAGTATTGCCTGCTCTCCCTAGACCTCATAAATGTGTGGCCCAGCACAATGCTTTTCCGTATTGAAGGCGAGGACGACGTGGAAGTGGAAGAGTACATACTTCCCGGTAACACTACGCGCGTCGTTATCCCTGTCCGCCGCGTCTTTATCGAGGACCCTCACGCATCAATACCAGCGCTCAATCCTAAACGGAATCGGCAGTTCGTGGTGAGTAGTAGCAAGACGACGCCGGACTTTGAGCGAGGCGTGCGCGAAGCGTTCTGGTATAGGGAGAAGCTACTCGAGAATCTGAAAGCGACATGGAAGACACTTACGGGGCCTCAGCGGGATGGAGTCGTGGAACTCCGGGGCATGAGGCTTGCGACGCGCATGGTGGACGCGCTCAAGATCGAGGATGTCGGCATCGAGATGTTCATCGAGGGCGGGGCAGGCGAGGAGTCTGCCTCGCAAGGGAGCATCATGTACGTGGACGAGTTCTCAAGTGTGCGGGTGAAGGTCACCAACCGGACAGCACGACCCATATTCCCTCTCGTACGCCTCATGCCGGCCCTCTGCCATCGCCCTACCAACGTGGCGCTGGACCACGCACGCAAGTTTGCGTGGAACGGCACCCTACAACAGGTGCTCCCCTTGCTAGGTCCGCGGAGCAGCACGGAGGTGGTACTCGGCGTCACGGCACTGTGCAGGGGCCAGTTCGAAATCACGGCGTCAGTCGAAGAAACGATGGTCTGGCGAGATGCAGACGAGGAGAGGGAGGAAAGGGAGAAGAGGGAAAGTGGTGGGAGACACAGGGCGGACACCCAGAGTATGGCCGATGCTGTGCTTGGAAAGCGGGAGAGGCGGATCTGGCACGCGAGGAAGGCTTGTGTGGTGCTGGTGAGGGATCGGGAGTAGGCTATGACTGATGATGTGGACGCGAATATAAGGTCATGATGTAGACACAAGGGGCGCGGCATAATATTCCATAATCTAATGTTGAAGAATATTTCTTGCGTACAGGTTTGGCGAGCTGATCCAGGTTCTGATGGCAGGCTTGCAAGAAGCTTAAGGCCCTCGATTGGGATCATACAGAGAGCTGGCGTTCCTCCGTGAGCCGTCGACAACAAGGGCTCACAATGTCATGCTTGGGTATATGTAGAGCAGCGAGGTGTTGATAGTATTGCACCTAAAGTCAGCTTTATAGACATGATCCATTTTGAACGCCAGTTGCGTTGCGTTATGCACTCCAAGCGCCCCCAACGCCGCTGTATCCGAAGAGAACCGAAACGCTCCTGACTCCAAGTATCCCCTTCGCCAGAGACAACTACAGGGCTTAGAAAACCCCTTCCAGCCACGTAAGCTGGCCCAATCCTATCTGCGGCGGCAATGCCTGGTGATCCAGGGATGAGCAAGAACTTCGTTAAAGGAGAGGCGCTTCGCCGGGTCCAACACCAGCAGCTGCAACGGCAAGAGTTAGAACGGAGAGCCACGTTCTACAATAATAGAATATTGCCAAAGGCGGAGCTTAACCTACCGAGTGCACAAAGTCCTTCGCATCCGCAGAGACAGTGGGCGGTAGGGGCTTCATGTCCAGCCTCACGATCCGCTTCCGAGTCATCGCCATGGTATCCTCGAACGGCGCCTCACCCGTCAGAAACTCATACACTAGAACGCCCAGCGTCCACTGGTCGATGGCGCCGCTGTATTGCGTCTTGCCCATGGAATTCAACATCTCGGGGGGCAGGTAGTCCAGGGTGCCGCATAGCGTGTCGCGGCGCCCGCCGGGGGCGTGTACGCTGTACCCAAAATCCGCGAGCTTTAGCTCCCCGTACAGCCCCACGAGGATATTCTCGGGCTTGAGGTCTCGGTGCATAACATTCTTCGCGTGCAGGTACCTCAGCGCCGAAGCAACCTGCGCAGCATACTTCGCCGCACGTCGCTCCGGAAAGCATATAGCCTTCCGCAGCATCTTGTAGAGCTCGCCACCAGCAGCATACTCGATCACGAGGAAGATGCGGCGCGAGTCGTGAAACCAGGCGAAGAAGGCGAGGACGGACGGGTGGCGCAGGTTGGTGTGGACCTCGATCTCGCGGCGGACGTGCACCTCGGCGCCCTCGCGCGCGATCTGCGCCTTGTCGAGGACCTTCAGCGCGCAGACGAAGCCCGAAGGCCGGTGCCTAACTAGGTAGACGCGGCCGAACTTGCCCTTGCCCAAGGGCCGGCCAATTTCGAAGATGCCCAGGTGGAGCCGCGGGGGGATACCGCGGTGCAAGTTCCGCTTTGGGGAATTCTTGGCACCATCGTGTTGCGGCATGTGGTTTGAGATGGAGAGTTTGACGAAGTTCTCAGGGGGCGCATCGCGCTTGCGGCCTTGCCGCGCGAGTTCCGTCTGTGAATTCATACATGTGGTTGACACGTCGGAGGGGGATGGACGGCTTGTGGGCGGAGATGAAGGTATGATGAAATTGTATGATGTTGGCGCCGGATCCTCCAGTGATGGGGTAGTCTTTCAAGAGACCTCTGATGACGTGTGGGGCAACGCAAGGTGTATGGAATAGTTCCGTGATAATACAAGCGGGAACCAGAATGTATTTGAGTGTTGGCTGGGCAACGACCATCTTGTAGTACCGAATCACGTGAGACGAAGGCCATGCACCCTGGGTAGATTATACCCAGGTTATGTTGTTTTAAGATAGAATATATAGCTTATGTTACTATAGAAAATTAGGTAAGGTTAAAACCATATGCCTTTTTACCTGGGGAATCAACTCAAGGATGGATATGTCTGGGCCTCGACGTGGTATTAGGCTCAGTGCCATTGAGGGACCCGTCCGCCTGCGGGTCACTGCGGGCCGAACCCGGACAAGAACTTGCCGCATCTGGCCGACCCACTGAACTTTTTCCGCAACTAAGCCGCTCAAGACTCGCCATTTTCACGCCATACAATACTCAACTCCATCGTGACCAGTGAATGGGAATCCCATGTTGAGAGACTTCTGGATTCACATTTTGGTCTCATCCGAACCGTAACATCACCGGGCTGTCCGGCCCGCCATGGCCCGTCCGCGCATCCTCTTTCTGGACGCCTATGACTCCTTCACGAACAATATCGTCTCACTTCTGACGACCACACTGGTTGCAGATGTCAAGGTTCTACGAATCGACGACCCCCGCTTCGATACCTCATCTGCTGGCTTCGAGCATGGATGGCGGAAGGAGCTGCGGCATTTCGACGCGCTGGTGTGTGGCCCCGGACCGGGTTCTCCCGCGTGTGAGGCGGATGTAGGGCTGATGAAGCGGGTTTGGGATCTCGCGGATGAGGCTATCCCCGTCTTGGGAATATGTCTAGGCTTCCAGAGTCTCCTCTGCCACTTTGGAGCAGAGATCCGACAGCTGAAAGGCGGCCTCCACGGGATGATTCGGGAGATCGAGTACACACGTGGAAAGAACGGGGAGGGTGATATTTTTGCGGGGGTTAAGCCGTTTAAGGCCACTCTATATCACTCCCTTTGCGTGGACATCGGTCAAGACTCGATATTGTCCCCCGAATGGCCGGAAAGGAAATGGCGGCCCTTAAGTGGGTGCCCGGACCTGGTTCCGCTGGCGTGGACTGAGGAAGCGAGGGACGACAGCATCGAGAGGATACTGATGGCTGCGAAACATCGAAATTTGCCATTCTGGGGTCTGCAGTACCACCCAGAGTCCGTATGTACTGAGCCGGCGGGCAAGAAGGTCATAGAGAACTGGTTCCGGGAAGCGCTAAGGTGGAACCGTGAGCACGGGCGAAAGACGGATTCAGATGAGCCTCTGGCGCACTTTTGCGTTACCCCGAGTCACCTCGCTCTCGCGGCTAGGAGGGCAACCGTTGTACCGGATTGGATAAATTCCGATCTCAGGATATCGAAATACGGTCTTGGCTGCACTCTCGATTGGGAGACGGTTGATCTCCCCGGCCACGTCACGGTCCCCGACATCGTGGAGATCTTGGGGGACCCAGATGGGGACCAGATAATCCTCGATTCCTCAAACCACGATATTCCCCTACCGAAATCTGCAGTTGACGTACGGGGACGGTACAGCATCGTCGCACTCGACGTGCAACATTCTCTCCATCTGCAGTATTGCGCGGGTGACAAACATATCATGGCCACGATACCTGGAGAGAGAATCTCTAGTCAAGTCCCGCTGGGGATTCCGCACGAAAGCTTTTGGCAGTTTGTGTCCACATTTCTCAATCGTCGACGGATACGTGCCCCGGAAGCGTATGACTCCCCCTTCCTAGGCGGTTTCATGGGCTATATTTCGTATGAGATGGGTCTTCATGACCTTGGCATCCCTCTGTCGAAAGACCGAAGTACGAGATGGCCGGATGTTAGCTGGGTGTGGGTGACAAGGAGCCTCGTCATTGACCATGCGAAGAACGTCGTCCACATCCAACAACTACGCCCGGGTGAGAATTCAGACAAAAGCTGGGAGGACTCGCTTTTCCTAGAGAGGCGAGAGGGAGAACAGTGGATCTGCTCTGTTGCAAATCGGCTGCGGTCCTCAGGTCTTTGGGGTTGTTCTCCTTCTAACAGTGTTAACCCGTTCACAAACGGCCATCCCGTATCTGATGCGGTTACTCTTAGGCACAACCATGAATCTCTGCACCTAAACCTTCCGTCCAAGAAGGAATACATGGCGAAGGTGAGACAATGTCAGGAATATATTGCAGAGGGCGAGTCATACGAGCTGTGCCTCACCAACAAAGTTCACATCACCCTCCCCAAATGCAACCCCGCGCAAAGCCCCAACGGTACCACCACGAGCGCACGGGAAACGAACAGGTATGACCGTGAGGTCAACCCTTGGCACCTGTACAGGTCCCTTAGGAAGCGCCAGCCCGCCCCCTTCGGCTCCTACCTCCGTCTCGGCCCCACAACCCTTCTTTCCTCCTCCCCGGAGCGGTTCCTTAGATGCTCTAGCGGGGGTGTCTGCTTCATGCATCCCATGAAGGGCACTGCCAAGAAGTCCGAGTCCGTCCGCACTCTCGCGGACGCGGAGAAGCTGCTGCACGTGCCAAAGGAAGAGGCGGAGAATCTTATGATCGTGGATCTCGTGCGGCACGACCTCCACTCCGTCTGTGGGCCGGGGAACGTCGACGTGCCAAAGTTGATGCAGATTGAGGAGTATGCCTCTGTCTTCCAGATGATCACTGTTGTGAAGGGCACTCTACCTCAGACATTGGAGGAGTGCGAAGGATACACTGCTCTTGACGCGCTTTCTGCGGCGTTGCCTCCGGGGAGCATGACCGGTGCGCCCAAGAAGCGGAGCTGCGAGATCCTCCGAGGGATAGAAGGCCACAAGGAAAGGGGCGTCTACTCGGGAGTCACGGGGTACATCGATGTTTCGGGGAGGGCGGACTGGAGCGTGAACATCCGGTGTCTGTTCCGGTATGATGACGAGTGCGCCCCTGAATGCGATAGGGACTGCGTGAACGGGTGTGAGGCAGGCGAGACGTGGCATGTGGGCGCTGGCGGAGCCGTCACGACTCTGAGTACGCCAGAGGGGGAATGCGAGGAGATGTTTGCGAAGCTCGAGGGGTCTCTGGGCTTGTTTGGCGTACGGAATTAGACGATTGGACTAGACTACGAGCGGGAGTTTGGGACGCTTATGACGGAACATTAGCTACAGATACCGGGAAAGGGAGGACTCTTATAGAACTAGGTTTAGGCAAATCTCCATTCGACAGGTGGATACCCAGACACTCTCATTCTGCTCATGGGGGCTTGGGCTGCTGCAGATATCCCGCCGTGATGTCTTGAAGGCACGATAAATACGGCGCTTTCAACTCCTGGGATTGCTAGTCGCGATTAATAAACCCGGAAAATACCCATGCAAGCCTCTTATAGTCCGAGCCCGTCGGCTAACATGACACGCCCGAAGTCAAGACCTCAGTATCGTATACAATGTGCTTTAATACAAGGACACCCATCAAACCCCCTAGTACTGCCCTTAAATGCATCCGGCGTCCATCAAGGGAACATATGCCATCCTACCCCACGGCCACTCCCCTAAAAGTCCTGCTCCTCCTGGAAGAACATGCCGAAGCTGATGATGGTTCCGTAGATGAGGAGTCCGCCGGCTATCGACATGATCATCGCTTCCGTCCGAATGAGGTCCGCATGCGCCAGAACAACGGGAAGCGCTAAAAGCCATAGTCAGCGCATCAGATACCTCCTCACGCGATCGCCTCTCCCAGCCGGCCACCCTGCATGGAGAGAACTCACCCATCCCCATCACAACTAGGAATCCCGTGCAGAACTTTCCTAGGTCCAGAACTGCAGAGCTCGAGCTCTCAAAGTCATCGGGGTTCGCGCAGTGGCTGCAGATCCAGTTCGGCACGGGCGCCAAAACATAGGTGGCGACCACGAGGAGCGGGTAGTAGACCTTGAAGAGGGCGCAGGAGAGGATGACGAGGAGGAAGCCCAGGGCGAGGACGAATGAGAGGGCTATGATTGTCTTGAGACCTGCGGAAGGCATCTTGGGCGGTCTTGGAAGTGTTGTGTCCTTAAGGCGAAGTTGGGAGGGCTGGAGAGTTATACCGACAGTCGCAGAGCCGGTATGGCCGGTCTCGTCGGAGAGGTTCGGACAGCTGAAAACTTATATATACGACTCGCTCCGCGACGTTCACGACCGGCGAGAAGTTATAAAATTGGACGCCTCTGGGGTCCGATCGGGGCGGGAAGTTGGCGACGGGAATGGTTCGACACGGAGCTTGCGTGGGCTTTCCCGAAGCTATCGCAGGTTGCCGTCATACCTCGCACGGATCCTGCTCCGCCGTTCCAGCTGCAGCCTGACAACTGACTCAGCCGGATGAACATATTGCCGCACCGAAGGAGTTACTTACCTTTTGTACCTTGCGACGAGGCCCAGCTGTGCGCCCCCCCTCCTGAGAGCCAGTAAGAATTGAGCTTGGGCCCAGAGCAACGACAGCTTGAGCTGCCTGGCAAGTGAAGCTGCTGCCGCGCCTTGTCGACCACCAGCCCACCCGACAACCCCCGACTATCGACCTCCTCTCTTTCTTTCGTGGCCACGACGCAGCGAACACCTCTAGATAACGAATTGGTCCGCAGGAATTTCGCGTTCTTCATCCTAACTACGAAATCCACATCGAGCGCCCTGACCGCCCGCCTCGTCCACACCATACGGCGCCGCCGCTTCGACAAATTATACACAGTGAATCGGTGGTTCGGTCTTCACGATGTTCAGGAACAACTACGATAACGATACGGTCACCTTGTATGCTACCGCACTTCCGGCCCCGCTGCGGCTTGCCTTGACCTCGTTCGTTGGCTAACCCCATCTGCCAGCTCGCCGCAGGGCCGCATCTTCCAGATCGAATATGCCGCCGAGTCGGTCAAGCAAGGATCCGTAGTCGTCGGCCTGACGAGCAAGACACACGCTGTTCTCTGCGCAATCAAGGTACGTGGAACAGCCCTTTCCCCCTGCCCTTCGCCTTCACCGTCGCGCTCTTGGCACCCTATAGCTAACTCTACTCTCACCACAGCGCAATGCGGAAGAACTCTCCTCGTACCAGAAGAAGCTCTTCGCCGTCGACGAGCACCTCGGAATCGGCATCGCTGGTCTCACCTCCGACGCTCGCGTCCTCTCCAACTTTATGAAGAACCAGTGCCTCACCCACCGCTACACCATGGGCCGCGCCCTCAAGGTGTCCGACCTCGTCGACATGATCGGCGAGAAGGAGCAGTACAACACCCAGCACTACGGCCGTCGCCCCTACGGCGTGGGCCTTCTCGTCGCGGGTGCCGACAACGAGGGCCCCCACCTCTTCACGACGCAGCCGTCAGGCCTGACGGAGGAGGTCGTGGCCTTCGCGATGGGCGCGCGGTCTCAGATGGCGCGGACCTACCTCGAAAAGCACCTCGAGGAGTTTCAGGAGTGCGGCAGGGAGGAGCTGATCAGGCACGGCCTCAACGCACTGCGGGAGAGCCTCGTGCAGGACAAGGAGCTCACGGTGGACAACACCTCGGTGGCGTTCGTGGGCGTCGGCGAGAACGGCAAGGTGGTCGATGCGTTCAAGGTGTACGACGGGCAGGAGGTGAAGGACTGGGTGCAGGCGGCCAATACCGAGGGCGGGGAGGGGATGGACGTTGATAGTTAGATGAAACAGACGCGGACAGGGGTAATGTACAATTAGAGGACTTTTGGACGTGTCCGTGAGATAGCAAGAGTGTTACGAGATGACTGGCTCGCCCGCGTATTTCTGCCCAAGTGGACTGGCCCGAGGAGGCCTCGCATATGCTTGTTCCAAAACTGGCGAGTCTGTATTATGAGGGAGGGGAGAAAAGGGGGGGGAGGGCAAATCTATATATAATGAGGGGAGTATCTATACCACACGCGTTTCTTCCCAGATGCTTTTTGTCTAAGCCGCTATGTGAATCAGAACGCGCCGCTTCGGAATGTCTGATCCAAACACTCTTCTGTACAAAGCCGCTCTCACTGCTCACCCCACTCCAGCTTGAACGTGTCCGCGGAAACCTGGTAGTTCCGCAACGCTTCTAGCGCCCCCTCCGCGTCAGTCGCAGTGGCGAGGATGTTCCTATTCGCCCCGCCAATGAAGCCCGCGTCGGCGCTCTTGTGAATCCACTGCACGATGCCGTCGTAGAACCCGTCCACGCTGAGCAGGCACATACCCCGTTTGTGGATGCCCAACTGGTTCCACGTCGCCGTCTCGAAGATCTCCTCTAGCGTCCCGTAGCCGCCCGACAGGGCGATGAAGCCGCTCCCCGGCCCGCCCTCGAAGACCTCCTGCGCCATGAGCTTCTTGCGCGTGTGCATGTCCGGCACGACGGTCGTGCGGCCGAAGATGTCTTCGTCCGGGATCTTAAGGTCTGCAGAGGTGGCGGCGCTGGGCAGGTTCCGCTCGTAGCGGATTAGGGGCTCAGGGATGACGCCATGGACGGCCTCGGGCCCGGAGAGAGACACGAGGGTGCGGGCTACCTCACCCATGATGCCGATGGTGCCGCCGCCGTAGACTGCGTGGTTTCGTCTGTTAGTTGGTGGCGGGGTGTTAGGCGGAAGGGGCGGAGGGCGCCGTACCGAGGCCTATGTTGTGCTTGGCCATGGCAGTCGCGAGGTTGCGGGCCATGGCAAGGTGGCGCGGGTCGTGACCCGGCGAGGAGCCGCAGTAGACCGCGATCTTGGTTTTGGGGACGTTTTCCTCTGACATGGTGTTGGTGGTGCCCGTCGCTTTGTGTATATATCTATATAAACTCAGCTACCCGTAGGGACCTAGCAACGGGAATGTAGGTAAAATCTGCGATATACTCGGCTTTTAAGAGGAACTTTGGGGAGTGGCGGCTGGGGGTTCGGCGAGACTCACGTGTCAAGCGTTAGGTGGATGGTGGCGGGCGGGGAGACCGGGGGGGGGTATAAGAGGAGGAACATGGAGGGGCAGATGCTAGCATGCGGCCCAAGGATGGCGGGGCAGCACATACGGAGGTCCAGAGGCGAGGAGGAATGCTGGCTGGTGCCTGTTAGTCACTGGGGCCGCTAAAGGCAATGTCACTTTTCCCCTCTTAGATTGATGCGCCTGTAATGCGCTGCAATGGATCCACGTTCCGTTGGCACGCGCTCATAAATCGACCGCTCCTGAAAGTAATCGTCGTAAGCATCCCGTTTTCAAGGTCGATCATTCCCAACCCGAGGTCTTTTTTTTACCTCCAGGCTTCAATACTAGCCGGAGAACACATAGGCAAGGCAGCAGACATATGGAAGGTAATCAATTCCACAGGTCGTCGGGTAGTACTTAAAGCGCAACGAACGCCGAGTCTTGGGGACTCGGCGTGCCACTGCATATGTCGGCGTTTTGACACCCTGGACAAACTCTGCTTTCACTGACACAAATCAAGCGCGGACTCCAGCCTTACTACTCACATGTTCAATTCATCTTGCGAGCGCAACATTACCGTAACCATGTTGGAGTATCAAACCAATGAACAGGGCCTCATCAACACCTTACATGCATGTAGTAGTTGAGCAGGCATAATTTCCAAACCGAGATACCGCGGTCTCCTATGTCTTATACATACGCCAGCGTGTGATCGGCCCTAATCCTACCCAATACCCCGAGCGCCGCCTCTCCACCGGCAACAGCCGGGCCCCTAGCAACAATCTATAGTCAAGTTAGCAATGATTTCAAAGGAACCTCGCATAGGGTCTAAATAGAAAAGAAGAGAGGGAAATCCCTACCTCTCCCTCAACCTTCTCATCTGTAACCTTATGTGCCCCGCTGTCCCTCAGAATAATCTCTGTCGACGCGGTAGGCGGCCCAAAGTGCGAGTGCTCCCCCTCATCCACGACCCTGTAGTCAAATACCCAAGTCTGCGCGACCGCACCCGCAACCCTCGCCGCCGTTAGTGCGTACGAGATACGCGCGCCAAGGAAGGCCCGCAGGTCCGCCAGCCGTGCTGATGAAAGTGGGGCGCTCTCGCCGTTCGCGCGCTCCCCCACGTAAACAAGCCTGAGCTTCGACGGGTCTGTGCCAAGAACAGGACGCGCTCCGGCTGTGAGCCGCGTGGCTATGGATGTGGGCGCCGGGAGCGCGCCTCGAGCCTGCGTACGAAGCTGGGAGCGGTGAGCGGCCTTGAGGATAGGGTTGTCGAGCTGCGAGATGGACTCGGAATGCACCCGGACGAGAGACTCAGGGCTCGCAATGAGGACAGTGGGGGAAATGCCTTGCGTCGCAAGGACGAGGTCGGTGGACCTTCCCGCTACGGAGTTAAAGGCCACTGTCGCGTTGCAGTAGAGAGCTGTGAGCGTGATGACGAGGGGGTACACGCTTGTGAGGGTCTCCGCGGGTAGGACCACATCCGAAGGCCCGATGCGCTGGTTCGTCGGGACGCTACCCAGGACTCCCGCCATGCCTGCCACGATATTCTTCTGCGTGAACCGCACCATCTCCTCCATCGCCCCTTCCTTGCCCTGCCAGAACGTAACGATGTCCTTCGGCTCACCGCTGGCCTCAGGGAGCTCCCCACCAATATCAATAGGTGTTTCGTCAACAATCTCCTTCCACGTAGCAACGTTCACGCTCCCGCCTGTCCCCTCCGGCACCTCGTTCCAGTCCATATGCGCGGACCCCTCGTCGACGACCCAGATGAGATTCCGCAGAGCGGGATATGCCTTGACGACGTTGTCGAAAGGGAAGGTGCCCGGAGCAGCGATGACAGTGTCGGCCGCGGAGCGCCTCAACATGCTGACGAGGGCGTCGGGCTTCGCATCGAAAGGGATGAGCACGGTGGTGAGGTTGGGATAGAAAGAGCAGGCGAAGAGCGTGACAAGGAGCTCGATGCTGTTGGGAAGATAGATGGCCACGCGGATACCGCCGTGCTGGGAGATGTGCTGTCCGATGAGGTTGATCTGCCTCGTGATGTCCTCTTCAAGCTCCGGTTAGAGACGGTTATCTCTGTATCGCGGCATTCCTGACTAACAGCTTCAAGATAGGGGCCTTCCTTACCGATCTTGTGTTCGGCGACATTCTTCGCGCCGTGCACTGTCAAGAGCTTCCCCTTCACGCCTTCCTCACCGCCCTCGGCGAAACTCCTCCAGACATCCCTCAGGTCACCGTCGCGGCCTCTCGCCCATTTTGACTCTCCCTTCTTCTTGACCCCCAAACCCGTCCTCAGCTCCATGCCCCCGAGCTCCGCCGACCTGTAGAACGCGCTCTCGCCCTCCTGGCGCACGTGGTTCGGAAGGCTCTGCCTTGCGAGACGGAGGGGGTGCGTGTCAGGCTCGACGGAGGCCACGATGGAGTAGGTGACGCCCGCGGCAAGGAGGCCGGCAAGAGCCGTCGTGTAGGCATTCCACTGTGCGAGCGGGGACGTGAGGGACTCGTCCAGGGATAGCATCAGGTTGTCTAGAGCCCCCATTTTGGGCGTGATTTCGCTATCTTCGGGGCGAATATAGGGCGGACAGCCGTACCAGTGCGGGCGGTGGATGGGGATGGCTTGACTTCGGGGTGGGCGCTTCTGCCGAGCCGGGTATATCCGCGCGTTTCGGAACTTGTGGGTTTTGGCCAGCAGTTGATGATGTGCTAACCTCAGAATATAGAAGGCTCAAGGCGGTTAGATAATGCGACGGAAACGGACAAGGGCTGGCCGAATATATTGTGTTCGGGCACTTCGCGGTTTACGAGGGCTGTCTCGCCAAGCTGAGGTTGGACCTGGGGGCTGCCCTGCAGCTTGACGTGTTCCCCTTGTGGGGCCAATGACAGGACACGGATCAAAGTCGAATGAATGGGCCCAGTCAGACCCGCTGACAACACCGCCCCTCACGGACATCACATATTCTCCACAGAGGCCTCCAGACCGATGTCTGAGAAGGTGGTAATATCACATAATGTACGGATCATGTAGTGAAATAACTAAATTCGTATTTTTGTACGCTTGACTTCTCAAGTCGAGACTGGCCATCTACCTCGGCACTTCCATATCCGCAGACTCCGTCCAGGCCGTGACGCCGCCTCGCCCTCTCACCGACGAGCTGCGTTCCGTCCCGAACCAATACCAAAGATTCCGTGCCTGCCGAGTGCCTATGTATCCGTTGCTCTCGAGAGCAATAGCGAAAAAAGGACCTCCGTAGCCCAGGGGTATCATTCCGTGCCTTTTATTCGTCACCAAACCCCTCGCTTCGGTGAATCCTCTTTCCCGTTCATGCAGTGTGTCCCTCCGGTCCGCAATGGGGACCTAATGCATATGTTCATCTCGAAAACAACGTGAAAAGCAACCGTCCTGAAAACCAGTCTATGCTCATGCGCCTCTCTATGCGGTCGTATGCACAGATCCCTCTGCCGTAAAGAGAGGCTGCCGAGCACCGTCGACCGTCCAAATCGAGAAATCAAACTTTTGTCTATGATGTAGAAAAAGCAAAAAGTCGTAAGCACGGCGACGCCATGACCCTCTCTCTATCGTCGACAAAACGAGAAAATGCCGTCCCTCTCGCCGGGAATGACTCGCGTAACTGAAAAAATGAGACCAGAAAACATTATCTTCGTGATGCAATGGCGTAAGAAGATCCGGGGTGAG
The DNA here is from genome assembly GCA_030271035.1 of Microascus cirrosus. Taxonomy (NCBI): domain Eukaryota; kingdom Fungi; phylum Ascomycota; class Sordariomycetes; order Microascales; family Microascaceae; genus Microascus; species Microascus cirrosus. The sequence continues at coordinate 60,741 of JAMBUN010000060.1, forward strand.
CCCTAGATGAGGCATCACATGAGACGCTGACCGCGTCGTAGAATGCTTTTCGTCGTCGCAGTTTCTCAATCGAAACCTAAGGGTATCAAGCGCAGGGTCCGGTGACCCAACAAAAGGACATCATCGTCACTCCGATGCTACCCTTCGATCATCTCCCGAGTCGTGCTAATGCCCAAGAAACTGAGGGGCATTTGTATCGTTCCTTAGGGTCTGGCTGCCGTTTCGGAACAAGTAAAAAATGGAAAAGAGGAAATAAACAGTGAAACCGATAACCGAAAATAGGGTTGGAAACAAGTGAACGGGTCCTCCACTGAGATCAGAGTGTTTCCACTCAAGATGTGTGGGAACCATGGGACTCTGAAGCGAACCACTAAACTCGACAAGTGTTATTTTGTCAACCAGTAGTTGTTCGAGAGACCACACACCAGTCCAGTTGTTTACCACCAAGACTGGCCACCAGCGCCTCCGGGGTTGCCGTAACCGCCACCGCCGTAGCCATAGCCGCCGCCGCCGTAGCTGGCAGGAGGAGGAGGCCCGCCAAAGCCACCGCCGTAGTTTGACGTGGGAGGGCCACCGAAGCCGCCGCCGCCGCCGCCGAATCCACCACCGCCGCCGCCGTACTTGCGGAAGTCGCGAGTAGGACCACCTCGTCCACCGCCGCCGCGGCCACGACCACGGCCACCACCGCCGAAGCTGGACTCGCGGGCAATGGTCTCGAGGAAGCTAGGAACCTCCTGGTTGGCCTCCTTCAGCAGGTCGATGAGACCACGGACAACACCTCGGTTGCCACGGTTGAAGAAGGCAGTCGAGACACCAGTGTTTCCGGCACGACCGGTACGACCAATTCGGTGAACGTAATCGTCGATATCAGTGGGAAGGTCGTAGTTGACGACGTGGGTGACGTTGGGGATATCGAGGCCACGGGCAGCAACGGCCGTTGCGACCAGGATGGGGCAGCGCCCATTTCGGAAGAACTCGAGGGCTCGCTCACGCTCACGCTGGGTGCGGTCACCGTGAATCGACGTAGCTGGGAAGTTCTGGTTGATCAGGAAGTCCGACAGAGAGTCGGCCATGCGCTTGGTCTCGACGAAGATCAAAGTCAAGCCAGCGCCGTGGGTGTGGAGGATGTCAAGCAGAACAGAGCGCTTGTCCACGTCTTCAACATACTCGATCTTCTGAGTGATGTTTTCCGACGTCGAACCTACACGACCAACCGAGAGGAAGATGTAGTCCTTCAGGAAGTCGCGGGCGAGCATCTGAATATCCCTGGGGAAGGTGGCTGAAAACATCAGAGTCTGGCGGTCATGGATGCCGGGCATGTCCTCGCCCTCAACAATGCGGCGAATCTGGGGCTCGAAACCCATGTCAAGCATGCGATCAGCCTCATCCAAGACAAGATACTTAATGTTCTGAAGGGAGATTCTGCCGCGCTCGATGAGATCCACCAGTCGACCAGGAGTGGCCACGAGAAGGTCACAGCCACGCTCAATCTGGCGAAGCTGGCTGCCGATGTCGGCACCTCCGTACACCACACAGGGTCGTACCCAGGATCGGTAGGTGAACTTGCGAGACTCCTCAAAGATCTGGGAGACAAGCTCACGGGTAGGGGCGAGGATGAGGGTAGTGGGGAAAGCCTTGCGGTGGTGGCCAGGCATAGCGGGGATCGGCGAAGGGCCGTTGAGGAAAGCCTGAGACAGGATGGGGAAGAGGAATCCACCAGTCTTCCCGGAACCAGTCTGAGCACATGCCATGAGGTCACGGCCGCCCATGACAATAGGGATCGAGTACTTCTGAACGGGGGTGGGCATCTTGTAGCTAGCAAGAGTGATGTTCTCAATCAGATGCTCGTCCAACGGGGGGCTCGTAAAGCTGACAACCGCTTCGGGAACATTGTCGCCAGAGGCCTCGACGGGAATGTCGTTGTACTTCTCGAAGTTGATGCCGGTGTGCTGCTTCGAAGGGTCGTTCGGGACACCAAAAAGCTCTCGCTCAAGATTGGCATTGCTGGGGCCGGGAACGTGCTTTCCGTTGACCCACTGGCCAGCGCCGGCGCCCCTGTTGGCACCACCGCCGCGTCCACCGTATCCAGCGCCATATCCGCCTCGGCCACCGCCATCAGCCCAGCGTCCGCGGCCGCCGCCGCCGCCGGCGGGAGGGTAGCGGGGGGGTTCCATGCCCCAACCACCGCCACCGCTGCCGCCGCCAGGGCGCGCGTTATAGTTGTTGTTGCTATGACAGCGATTAGCAAGTTCCGGTCGTGATTGCAAAATTTTATGGAAGGAAACATACTTAGCCCAGGCACTGCTGTTTAGGCCGCCCGCGTGGGGAGGACCGGCATTCATGGGAGCCGGGCCGTTGGGCGCAGGCGGGCCATTCTGGCTAGCCGCCATCTTCGCCCGCATATGGGGAGGGATGTAGGAGCGAGCCGAGGGCTGCTGCTGCTGGCCATTAAGGCTCAGGCCACCCATGTTGAGTTGATCAGCCATGATTTCGACGCTGCCAAGTTCGTGGTTGACGGGTGTAAGATGGATTTTGTAGTCTGGTGATGACTCGCGTTCGTGAGGTCGACTTGCGGGGAAAGCCTCAAGATCGGCGTAGTTTGGATGAGCGTTTGGAGATGGAAACAGCGATGATTACCAAATTCGACGCCGCGTAGAAGGAAAAGAGAGGGTGAGGCTCTCTAAAACTTCTCAGAAATATTAGATTTGGATGGGATTCCGCGCGTTGCTTGGGGCACACGAGCGAAAATCAATAACGAAGCTTGTATTTCCTCTGGAAGAAAAGAAACAGATTCTTCAAAAGGAAAGACAAGAGGACGAAAAAAACAATCCAAAGGAAATACGGTAGAATAAGGACCCGTCGATTACGGCTCCGTCTCCAAGGTAGGTTGGAAGTTGTGGAAAGGAGGAGAGATGGTGGAGGGTTTGGAAGGTGTTGACGAAGGAAAAGTTTTGGGTTCTTTTAAAAGTTGGGGCCAGGATAATTTTTCGCTGGCAGTGGGATACAGTGCAAACGCGGCGGGCTGAAGGTTGGCCCAGAACGGACTAGCGCGCACAGACCACGACTTAGTGGGTCGGCGACCCCAGGAGACTCGGAAGAACACCCGGAAGGCTTGGAAACAACGAGGAACGCTGGGGCTGGTACAAGCCGATAAGCGCAACTAGTGTGTTCGTCAAACCATAGGTGGAGGGTATTAAGGTAGGACCTAAAGTCGTGGTGGCAAGAGAAGTTCTCTATGGAATACCGTGGACCTTTCCTTGGCCAACCCATGCAGATCTCGGGAGCGCTAGCAGGCACCCATAGAGGCCAGGCGGGTTTGTTCCCATGTGGCAAGCGGTGTGGGTGGCGGGTGGCAATAAGCCCACGGACAAGAAAAAGTGGACCTACCGGGGAAGCCGCGATTACCTATCTGGGGATGTTGCGACACGGTCTTCGGCAAGGCCCTGTCGGAGTGATCGATGTGGATAAAGCTTGAAATCAAGAGGTCGATGTGATGTAAAGGCAGCGTCGATCCCCCTGAGGGTTTATGGGACTTGCCTCAAGTGTTGATAAGTACCAGTATTGCTGCACAGCACCTCTCATGTGGTTACACACGGAAAAAGCGCACAGCGTCGTGCCTGCACAACCAAATGACGAGACGGCACATAACCTGGAACCAGTAGGAACACAGGTGCAAGACTCCAACCTCTTGCCTATTGGACATATTACCAGTGGAAACGACTTGTTGCTTTTACCATGGTTCTTGAAGCTTCTCTTAGCAGGACATGCATCTGAAGGAGCTGTGACAAGGACGGTCCCTTATGCGTGCGTGAGGTGAGATGGAAAGAGGGTATATAGCCAAAAGTTAATCGTTCCTTAGCACGACCGGCCTTAATAGTCGATTATTCAGCCCGAGAGATAGGCAGACGCCAAGTGATCTCTGACGCGGTCGGGTGTTGGAGTCTCCCGGTTCTCGAAGGAACTAAAGCCTCCTACAACTGTCGTTTATTCATCTGGTACGCCATCTATTTTTATCCGAAGTCTCCATATAGAATGACTTGTAGCCCAGTGACTAAATCAATACCCGGCCTCACCTTCGAAGACTTATCTCCCTTGCCTGCGCCGGACGACCTTGCGCAACATGTCTGCTCGTTTGTGGCACTATGACTCGGACTATTCATCGTCCCCTACTCGTTTGGCATCCATATCATAGGTAATCAGTGGGTACTTTCCTGAATGTCTTAGCGTCACATAGTGCGATGTAGAACCTGTAAGGCGGCGTCGTTATTTCCAGGGTTAAGTGAAAGCCATTTCTTGGGGTCACCACTTGCGATGCCAGGGCAGCGCAATATAGAGCTAGACGTAAACCTTCCGCTTGGATCAATGCCCTTAGCAGGCGCCCCCCATAACTGCCAGAGTAAGGTCGGCCATCGCTTCTAGACATCATCTGAAAGGCGAGCTGACGCCACAGGCTCATTGAAACCTCTAAACATTTCCAGGATCCGCGACCCATGTCATCTAGGTCTGGCCCTCTTCTGCCAATAATGGTACAGTCACGCGCCTGAGTCCACCGTCTCTGCCTTCACGCCTGGGACTCTTTTACGCACTCTTCACAACCTTGTCGTCATCGAACTCGATATCCCTAACGCCATCCTTTGTCACAGCTTTGACAGTCATGCCCTTGAAATCAATCGGTAACCGCCTCTTCAACTCGTCGGTACACATATTCAGAATTTTGATTCCTTGGCCTAGAGTGATGTCAGGGTGGTGATGCTTGTCAAGGATCGAAAGGCAGTAGTATCTTGAGCAAAAGGTCAGCAGGTGCACTCATAGGCGGTATAATGGGTTGAACACGTACTGAGCGTAGCCGTGGGCAGCATATGGTACAGGGGCCATCGACGCGAGGTAGTCAATCCAGTAGAGGTTGGGCTTGTTCGTGATGGGGTCGACGCCACCCAGGAGCAGGTTGACGTAGTAGGGCTTGCGCGACCTCAGGCTAGAGGCGAGCTCCCCCCGGACGAACGAAGCAACGGCGGACGGCGAAAGGTCGGTCTCGTTCCTCATAGAGTAGAGCTGGGCGTTCGCTTGGATGTATTCGGCGAATTGGACTACGAGTTCGCATTAGTATGACGTTCTGACGAAGCTCAAGTCGACGCTTCGAGGATCCGTACCGGTGTCGCCCGCCTCTCCCGAGTACGCCATCAATGTGTTCTTGTTGAGCTGCCGGGTCTTATCATCGGTGGCCTTGAGAATCGTCGGGCCCCTCATGGCAGCCTTGGAGGCCGCGATGATGGTGAAGTCCTTTCCGGTTATGCCTAGGAGTACTTCCCTGTTATGCATCACCAGATTAGCTTTGTCGATAAGTCATGACTGAATGAAAAGCTTACATGACGGCGATATTTTGGTTTCGTACGGGGTTGGGATGGTTGGTGACGCTGGATTGGAGTTACTGGTATTGGCGAGGTGGGTGGAAGTGAGCTTGGAGCTTGGGCATGAGGACGGCGCTGAGCATCACGGACGCGCAGGCCAGCTTCAGCCTGGATCCGCCAGCCCGGAGATTCTGCCCACATTCACCGCCCCAAGCTGCACGAACCGTTCTGAGCCATGCTGCTATTGGGTGAAGATGCCCCACCAGCTTATCACTTGTTAGCGCAGTCTGGGCAACTTTTTTTTTTTTCTCGCGAGTGAACTTTGGGATCGCAGGAAAAAAAATTACCCAGGCAAGACAACGTGGGGGATATTATCTTTTACCCTCCCACCGCCAACATGTCGTCGTTTTTCACAGTCCCTGGGTCTCAAAAGAAGCGAAAACGTCCCTCAGTCCCTGAAGCGCCCAAGAAACGAGTTGCGGGACTGAAAACCAACGGCAAGGCGCCCGCGAAGAAGTCTGCCCCACCAGCGCAGAGCAAGAAGCGAGCCGAGCGAGACGAGTCGATATCGGGCAGCGAGACCGACCTCAGTAGTGATGACGAGGATATTGCAAGCATCGCGAGCGACGAGGAGCTGTCTGGCTCCGAGGAAGAAGCTGAGACCGCCGCTCAGGCGAGGTTGAGGCTTGCGGAGAGGTATCTCGAGAACGTGAAGCAGCAGGTTGACGAGACGGGCTTCGATGCGGCGGACCTTGACCGGGATCTAATTGCCGAGAGGCTGGAGGAGGACGTTGCAGAGACAAAAGGAAAGGTCTACCGGATACTCACAACCGAGTTGGCCTTCGAAAAGGCAACACACTGCCAATTCAAGTCAAATACGAAGTCGATAACGGCAGTCGCCGCGAGGGAACCCTATGCTTACACTGCAAGCAAGGACCTACACCTACATAAATGGAGGATACAAGACCTACCAGCACACCAGTACCCCCAGAGCAAGAAGAAGAAACCCAAGAAGCCACCTGCGCCGCCAAAGAAGAAGCCCGAGCTAGAGAATTATCTCAAGGGAAACATGAGCAAGTCGAAAGACCACAGGTATAAGAGGCACATCGGGGAAATTCTATGCGTTGCTGTATCCCCCGACGGAAAATACGTCGCGACAGGCGGCGCCGACAAGCGCCTCGTGATCTACGACGCCGAAACCCTGACCCCCATCCGCTTCTTCAACCACCACCGCGATGCCGTTACGGGCCTCGCTTTCCGGAGAGGCACGAACCAGCTCTATTCCTGTTCAAAGGACCGCACGGTCAAAGTTTGGTCGCTCGACGAGATGGCCTACGTCGAGACTCTATTCGGCCACCAAGACCATGTGGTCGACATTGACGCCCTCGCACAGGAGCGCTGCGTCAGTGTAGGGTCCCGCGATCGCACAGCGCGTCTTTGGAAGGTCGCCGAGGAGACGCAGCTCGTATTCCGTGGCGGCGGGTCCGTCGACAAGAAGATGCGCCTCGAGGGCGTCGACCCGGCGTCGCTGCGCCATGAAGGGAGCATGGAACGCGTGGCGATGATTGATGACGAGCTCTTCGTCACCGGAAGCGACAACGGGTCCTTGGCGTTGTGGAGCCTCGCGAAGAAGAAGCCCCTGTGCGTCATTCCGGCAGCGCATGGGCTCGAAGAGACGATGAAGCCTGGAGAGTACTCGGCAGAAGAGAAGCCGGATCCGAGGGCCGCGCCGGTACCGGTACCGAGGCATGTCACTGCGCTGAGGACGGTCCCCTTCTCTGATCTCATATTGTCAGGGAGCTGGGATGGGTATGTGCGGGCTTGGCGACTGTCGGAGGATAAGAAGGCCATCGAGCCTATTGGTGTCCTCGGAAGACACCCGGGGGGGGAATCAAATGATGACGGGGATGTGCAGGGTATAAAAGGAGTGATCAACGACATTGCAGTCTTTGAGCGCGGAGAAAAGGGGTCGGATGGCTTATGTGTCATTGTGGCCGTAGGCAAGGAACATCGACTAGGCCGATGGAAGGTTGAAAAGGGCGGCAAGAACGGCGGCGTGGTGTTTGAGATACCGAGGGTTCAGGGCCAGGCGAACGGGTTCAAGAAGGGAGAGGAGTCCGAGTAAGGCTCTTGCTGCTGTATAGATGTACGTGGGTGGGCATTTAACATTTGCATTGTCAAGGGAGCAAGGGGAAAAATAATTGTGTATGCCGGGGGTGTCGTGCGATCGCGTACGGTCGCCGATGTAGATAGCAACATCTCTCGTCGCTCCAATTCAAACCCGACTTTTTCTCACAGCACTTAACTGGCATGTCATCTATGCCCTATGGAATGCCACTTACAATCAAGGGCCTCTCTACTAGTGCCCATAATACTTGACGTTATGCACAAAGCATGCCCATTGCTAAATTCGACACCAACAATTCATACGTAGGGGTCTATGAACCGAGCGCCCGAGAGCTCCCAAATGCAACTTCCAAAATACCAAAGCAAATCAACAGGAATGACAATATCATCCCTGACCCGACGCCTTTCCGATGCGAACGCCTACTTCCCGTCTCAGTCTTTGTCATGCCACGAAACGCAACCAAGCCCATTGTATCATTGTAAACAACCCTCTCAACCATGGTCCTTCCCAGTCAAGTCAATGGCATCACTTGATCTCCTGCCCCGACCTCTTCTCGAGGTGCTTCCATGCCCAGTATCCTCCTGGAGTTCAAACCTACGGCTGTCGTATTTGTACTGCTGCCTCACATACCTCCACTCTTCATCATCCGAAACGACATCACTCGCAACAGCATTACCCGGAAAAAACCTGCTTTTCTTGCCAGTATCTTTCGTCCTCTTGGGGGTGTTCCGCGGTTCGTCATCGTCCTCAATATTAATGACCTTGCGTTTGCTCGGCGACTTTTCGCCAAGAACAGGACCGCCCACTGATTCGGTAGACCTTGGCGACGACGACAGCCTTTTCACAAAGCGAGGCTCTGCCGGTTTCTCGATAGATGGCTTTAGCTGGGCGGGAGGCGACTCCGCGACGTTGTAAGCAGCTATGTCGGGCGGCGAGGGTCCTGCTGGAGAGTGCACCATATCGTCCACCGGGTCCCGAATAGAGGATAGATCGGGACTTGAACTTGCATTGTGGGGGTTACTCGCAGTTCGCTCGCCATCATGCTCGATTGACTGCCTGATTTTAGCGATCCCCCACGGGTCGACATCCTGCCCAGTATTGGCAGGGCCAGGGCGAACCTTCTCGTCCTGGGCGTCTATTTGTGGAGATGGCATGGCCTTGCATTTCTCAGAAGGGGAAGTTGGCCAGGGACTTGTGCGAGGACTAGTCCGCTCTTCAGCATGCTGACTGACAGTATTCGGTTCCGCTGAACTGCCACCGCCTGCCTGTTCCCTAGCCGGGGTGGGTGGATTATCCTTATCGTCGGTAAGCTGGGGATTCGGCGAAGGGATTTGCTCGCCAGGCACGGGGCTTGTCCGGCTCTGCGCTTCACGAGCAACATCATCCGATGACCCTGTCGCCACTTCTTTCTGAGCTCCTTCTCTCAATCTCTTCTTTCGGCTGTGCTTCTTCCGTTCAGCTACCTCCTTTCGGTACTCTCGATGTAGGTAGAACAGGGTTTCTCGAACTTGATTTCGCAGTTCCGACGCATCGACAGTCCACTGCGGCTTTCCCCTTTGCAATATTGTCTCGACAAAGCCACCGGGATCCTTGAGAAAATGTTGCGCATATCCCAGGAGGAAAACGCCACAGTCGCAAAAATTCTCTTGGCCGGGAATGTTCTTTGCCGTCAATCCGATCTTCCTGTCCAGTTCTGGTGCGTCGAGATTCTTCCGGGACTTTGCCTCCTCTACCAGATACTTCCTAAGCATCTGGCAGGTTTTAGAGTGAGGGGCCCCAAGCGAGTCCAGCGTGATAATACGGAAATCTCTGGAATCCACTTTCCGCACGCTCCCAGCTTGTCCCTTTTCGCGCGCCTGGGGACTCTTAGTTGAGGAGAGAGGGGAGCTGTGAAGCCCGGTTTCATCCTTCCTCCGGGTATTTGGGGAGACGAACGGTTCCCGGCGCGCCTCTCCGTGGGAGTCCAGGAGAACGACATCATCGTCTGCGTCTTGACTGCCCTCGATTATCACTCGAGGATTACATATGATCGCCAGATACCAGTGAGCCTCCTCGTTGACAGGCACCACGATGTAATCGTAGGAGAATATGTCAACCTTGGACGTCCAGCTCTTCACTCCCTCGTAGTTGATTAAGCCCCCCTTTCCCTTCCTGAGAATCTCGAAGAAGTAGGTGTTCATGAAGTAGATTCTCTTCGCAATGTCAGGCCGCTCACGCTCCATCTCGACTTGAAGATATCGAAGGTAGCAGAAGACAACGCTGTCGTTGAGAAATGCGCCCTCGTCCAGGCGATGGATATCTTCCTTGTGGACGGTTGCCCGGTTTCGACCCGTGCTTGGATATACTAGCTCGCGATCCCAGTCCTTCTCCCATGCCGTATTTTCCTGGGACCATCTTGGGAGAAACGGATCTTCGTAATCTTCGAACAGACTCCCCGGCGCACTCTGCCTCGTAACGCGACGGGGGCGCGCGGTAGCAAAGGGTTTCGACAGTGGGGAAGAACACTTTGGGACAGAGCCCTGACGGGTGCTGGGCAATAAGTTGTCAATGAGACGAGCTTTGTGGGGCTTGCTTCTTTGACTGTCTTCATCTGGAAGCGATGAAGCGCAATCGACTCCTTCGGACTCGGGGCTTTTTGCCGTTGTGGGGTGATCTGGACATTCCCTGCTGCCACTCTGCCGTGCGGCGTTCAAAGTCCGCGTGTAAACTCTCGTCAAGAAGTCCCTACCCCTTCATGTTAGCATGGACGACCGTAGTATCCGAACAAGAGAACCCACCGTGATTTTTCCTCGAGTTTGACAGGCGCACCCGCATTTTTGATTTGGAGTATGAGCTGGCGGGATGCTTGCTTATGTTCGAATAGGAGGATAAGCGTCGACGGGCTATTTTTGGCCTGTGGCCTATAGATCTCGACAATTTCGCTATCTCGGGAGTGATTGACCTTGTGCATGCGTTCCACATCAAGTTGCAGCCAAGGGTGCCCGATCGGTTTACCATCTTCAGTCACCAGCTTCCAGGCAGTCCCGGAATCGTTCCGAATGAGCTCGACTTGTTTCTCGGGCTGAAAAGTGTGTGGCCCAGACACTGCCTGATGCAGCAGTATCTTCGATAAGTAAGGGGCAGGCTGGCTCTTGGTGATGTTCGAGGACGACTGTGGCCCTGCCTTAGCCCTCTGTTTCGAGCTGTGATTGGCGAGCTCGTCTTCCGATATATCTTCAAGTACAACGTGTTTGCGATGTTTCCGGAGGTGATTTTCTGCCTCAAAGGGAAGCTGGGTGGAGGCCTGGGCAGGCCGAGACGGCTTGGATAACGCCGCCGGCCTTGGTGGCAGAAGATCCGATTCGACCGGGGGCGGGGACGAATTTTGTAGTTCGTCTGGGCTCGTTGGGCTCGCTGACCTAGGAGGATCCGAGTTGCGATGGACGCCCTCGCTACTACGCCGTTCCCTTGTGCCAGATGAGGGTCTCTTCCTATTTCTCCGGCGCCTGGAGTTGGGGGATCCAACATTACAATTGCGGAACTCGGCCTGTCGTACTTGGGTGATCTTTTTTGGGTGACGGTCATCGTTCGAAACTGTCGATTTACTCACGGACTCGGTATCGTTTCCATCGTCTTGGGAAAGGCACACCGTGTCACGGGAGAGGGCTGGGTTCGGTCGACGACGCTTGGAACCCCGATACTCGTAGGTCAACTCTCCATCGCGATCTGGGCGCTTTTTTGAAGCTCCAGCAAACGTACCATCGGGGTTGGAGAAGGACGTCCTGGGGGGGTGACGAGCGTTCGCCGCGGTGGATCCGTCGAGGGTGTTTACCGGTGCGTTGGCGTTGTTCAGCCGCTTCTGCACAGGGTCAGTCGATACTCCATATGGCCCAGTCCGCGGGGTAGATGATTATACCATGCGCTCATTCTGCCCGGATCTCGTGGCTTTCGTCGAGCCTGACAAAGGTCGCGGGGTAGGGACCTCTCCTCGCCGAACCTCCCTGCTACAAAGTTAGAATCCGTTCCACGAGGATAAGTTGCAAGGCATGCGGACATTACGAGCCGTCGAAGGGGGTTGACGTCGCCAGAAGATTCCGGTATAATGGTGGATATTCAAGCAAGCTATCGGGCTTCGCACGGGAGACGCTATAAACCGTTGGGTAGCTAAACCGGACCAGCTGCCAGTCCTACCGCCACAGCCCTGCGTCGTAGAGACAAGGAGATAGCGGAAGTCGGACGGCCACTGGCCCAGAGTCTCGGGTACACTCCGAGACAGCTCGAGCTCAAGGTGCTATGAGGGAATGCAATACGGGGACAATGATTGCCGTGATTTTCCAGAGCGCTGGAATGTGGGCATGGCCGGTTCCGCGCGGGGACGGGTGGCGGGGGGTCGGGCGCGCTCTTCTACTGGTGTCGCCGTATATGGAAGCGTCCCAGGAAACTCAGTTCTCCGTATTCGCCAGGTCCAGCAGTCTCGGGGGAGCAGGTTGGAAGTCGAGCTCCGCGGGGAACTCGTGGTGTCTGGCGTGGGTGGATAATATTCGGCGAGGAGTCGTCTCGCGAGGCGGAAGTATTGTCAACTGCTGGCACCTGTGGTAGTCCGTGCGACTAGTCGATTGTCCCCAAGCAGGCAAACTTCAAAAGGGCGGACTTACCGTGTCGTAAACTCCAGTCTAACAAACGAGAGCATGTGCTCACATTCCCTGGGGCCAGTTCGTGTGTTTGCAACTTAGTTCCTTTTATGTGTGCTATAATTTATCATAGAGGCAGTAAAATTGGGAATTTTTGGTGTTTCGTCTGCCTATACATAAAGCAGACAAACGGTACAGCGTATTCGCCCTCTAAAACGGGTCTCGGGTCAAGACTTTCTAACATCGTGCAACCATCGATATGGGAATCCAGAGCTGGAATGTTCCCTGGGCTGTTCCTACAACGGCGCTCATAGCCCTTGGCGAGCCATCTTCCTACCTCACTCAGCATTCGAGGTAGGCATTGATGGCTAGGCCAATGCACTCATTACTGAGAACCGAATTGGACATGGGCATTACAAGAGGGCGGTGGGATCCCTCCCCTGCCGTCTGATCGAGCAGAGGCTCGTCTTAATAAGCTACACGTTCGCCAGCATACATACACACATCGATGGTCGTCGGGAAGAAGATAATGCAGCTTCACCACCTTCCCAAACCCCCACCTCACCTTCCTGGCGGCAGCCGGGTAACTGAAAAGAGAGACCTTGATAAATACGCTGCGGCTTCAATCCGAGCAAATTGACTTGGGGGCGCAACGGAGGAAAGTCGAGCCTAAAGAGGCAAAGAACGACATGGGGATTTAAGCTTATTCGGGTGACCCTGGTTTGGTATTCTTGGCTTCTTCTCCACGCCAATTACGAGGTAGTAGTTGCCGGCGTTGGAACATGTATCCGCAAGCCGTATTTCCTCAGGAGTGTTCAGACAGCCAAGCTATGTTCGGCTCCCTCTTTCGCCTCTGAGCACGCCGCCGTGAAGGGCGATAGAGATTCAACTGCTCCAGCACGTGACCTCCGCAGTCATCCCCTCCTTCGAGGATGACCAGCGACAACAAACGCCCATTCGCCCATGTACGACGAAGGCCCCAAATTATTGGGAACATCTGGGAACTCCTGCGCGTCTCAGGGCTGATTTGTTCACCTGCAGCTCCAGCTCTACGTATTTTCTGGTGAACCGGAATTCGGCTAGTATTGCCACACCGATATGATGCAGGCGACACTCCCTTCAAGTTCATGATCAATATTACGACTAGCCTTGGGCGGCGATTCAGGCCGAGTTCGAAGTCACTACAGCTCCTTTCAGGCTCTCTCGCGTCTCTCAATCGGGATCAACTCTCTTTGTAACCTTCAGACACTGACAGATTTCTCTATTCATTCTTCTTCTATCGTCCAAACGCTGGATTATTATTCTGCGAATTTGACAGGTCCAGCCTGCTGCCCTTACCGAACCACCCGGCTCATCGCACAGATATCCATACCTGCAAGCATGAAAGGATTTTGGGGTTCCTCCTGCAAGGCAATATTTCCCAATCAGGAACCCAAAGCGCCTCCTGTGGAGGGACTTTGACCCCCACAGACCTTGACATCCCCCAGCTTCATCGTTTCCTTGCATTTCAGGCGGTATAATCCTCGGTCCGCTGGTACCTTATCGACACCCTTAAGTACCGATATATCTTTCTTTAGCATCAGTCCCAAAATGGAATCCCCAGCTCGGACGATATCTATTACTGGTCCATACACAAGCCCGGCGCGTCCACGTTGCTCCCTTTCCCGCCCAGGGACGGCGAGACTCTGAGCTCGAGTTTTTGAACCAGCGTAGCATCGAGTAAGCTCGTAATAGTGTCCTGTCCCGAAGTTAGAAGCACCCAATGGAAACTCCTTCCGACACGGAAAGGTCTTGCCATCCCTCTTCTCTCAGGCACGCCTCGTGGCCAGTCTGCATTGGACCAATGTAAGGTGCCGGGTCAGAGTAGCAATCTAGGGCTGATAGCGCTATCTGAAGCAAAAATCCGTTAGTTGGCAAACCCCTGCACCAGCAGAAGTGGATGAGAGTGGCCAACTGCAAGGACACCACCTGCAAATATCCCGGTTTATTGTCCTACCTGCCATCTTCGGAAGAGCTTTCCACTTCCTAGCCGTCTTCTGCCTCCAAATTTCGTCTTTACCCTGTTCTCCCGTCTCCAGGGACCAATTCGCGCAAGGGCTGCTTCGTCTCGGTGACATCTCTTAACCCTTCAGTTCAGCGAATGCCATTTCCCCATCCCTCTGAACTCACACGGCTGCAGAGCGGGCCTCCAAGGAAGAGGAAGAGGAGGAGGAGCTCTCTCCGGCCCATCATAACTCTTGCTTCTCACTCGAAATGAAGTCATTAATGCCCTACCATCTGCCGGCGAGCTCGAGGGACGGCTCCGTGGGCTACGCAAAAGACAACAACGACATGAATGGCATTGGCCCTCCCCAAAACAATGCGCAAACGCACCCGAGTGACGCTCCATCAACTAATTCACACTCGCCAACTCCCCGGTCGAACCTATCTGGGGTCTACCGCCTCAGTGCCGCCTCGTCCAGGCTCAACGTTAGTCGGCCTGGGCATCTGAGCTTTCAGAGCGATGGCCACTCGAGCGTTCTTGCGGACCTCAGGGCCGATGTCACTGCCGCGAGCCTGTACCAGGAGCAGAGACGCAAACTGTACGTAGCGGAATGGAACACAGCCGAGGGCGTCGTGCTGAAAAGAGCGCGAAATGCCTACACCTGCCAGCCGCCCGAGCTCCGCGACTATCCCGATGGCTTCTTGGACATGGTATCACTATTGAACGTCAGTGTAAGTAGCGTGTCGAGGAACCAGCAGTGTAGCCGAAAGTGAGACGAAAGCTGAGTTCATTGACTCTGTATAGGTCGCAATGACAGTCAATACCCCCTGGGTCCAGTCTATCATATCTTCGATCCGGGAGAAAGACATATTACCCGACGCTATTCCCCTCCAAGATGACCTACAACTCCAGGTCCTGCCGCACATGGCTGACCTACCGCGCTGTCAGAAGCATCACTTCGCAGCCTTCGTCGTAGAGCCGCCGGTCCTTGTAGTGTGGGATGACGATCCGGGTACGATCATAAAACGAGTCGAGCGGGTTCAAACGGATATCATGGCCTTGATATGGAAGACTGGAGAAGAAGAGGAGGAGGAGGAGGACACGAAAGAGACGATGAAGGAAAAGGAGGACATTGAGGAGGGTGATGTGTCGGAAAAACGAAAAATGAGAGTTGAACGATCAGCCATGATCGGGTTGTCGCTGGCGATAGCTCTTACCTGCCTCGGATTGGGCTGGAGATGGCTAGCACTTGAAGTGATGACGGACGGATACTATCTCAGACTTCTTTTAGTACTCGCGAGCCCTGTCCAGCTTTTCGTCAGCTTGGTAAGATGCTAGAACGTCCATTCTCAAGCTTATCCATACTGATGTCTTGCAGTTCTTCTTTCAAGTCATCATCACCAACATCTTTCAGCTTATCGGGCCCATATCGGCCGTCAACAGCAACTCCCGATTCTACTCTGGAAAGGCTCCGAAGCGGCTCGACAGGAACACAACGGAGCTCCCGCACGTCACGATCCAGATGCCCGTCTACAAGGAAGGCCTCAACGCCGTCATCCGCCCCACTGTCCTATCACTCAAAGCGGCTATATCGACCTACGAGATGCAGGGTGGAAAGGCGAACATTTTTGTCAATGACGATGGAATGCAGCTCATCGACGAGGCCGCAGCGGCCGCCCGCCGGGAGTTCTACGAGGAGCATAACATCGGGTGGGTCTCGCGGCCGAAGCACAACCCCAAACCGACGGACGCAAACGAGACGCTATTTGTGCGGAAGGGCAAGTTCAAGAAGGCATCCAATATGAACTACTGCCTTATGACGAGCAACAAGGTCGAGGAGAAACTTCAGGCTGTGGCGCGGACTCCGACATGGACGCAGCAGGATGAGAATGCAGCGTACGAGCATTGTCTTGAAGAGGTAATTCAGGAGTCTGAAGGGAGGACCTGGGCAGGCGGCAACATCCGTATGGGCGATTATATCCTCCTTGTCGATTCGGACACGAGGGTACCGAAGGATTGCCTGCTTGACGCTGTTAGCGAGATGGAGCAATCTCCAGAAGTAGGCATCCTCCAGTACACTTCAAGCGTCATGACTGTTACGGACTCCTTCTTCGAGAAGGGGTAAGTCCCATTCCAACTTGCGTCTCCAGCCGAGGAACCACACTAACTTCTCCCAGCGTCACCTGGTTCACGAATCTCATCTACACTGCCATCACCTTTGCCGTCGCCAACGGCGACATATGCCCCTTTGTGGGCCACAACGCCGTCCTCCGCTGGCGCGCCATCCAAGACGCCGCCGCTTACACCGACCCGGATGACGGCCAAGAAAAGTACTGGTCCGAGTCGCACGTCTCGGAGGACTTCGATATGGCTCTCCGCCTTCAGGGTGCGGGCTACCTCCTGCGCTTTGCGACGTACTCCGGCAGCGGCTTCCAGGAGGGCGTGTCCCTGACAGTGTATGACGAGCTGGCGCGCTGGGAGAAGTACGCGTATGGGTGCAACGAGCTACTGTTCCACCCGCTGCGGTTCTGGCTCGTCAAGGGCCCCTTTGCGCCGGTGTTCAAGAGATTCCTCTTCTCGAGGATCAACTTTTACCACAAGCTTACTATCATTGCATATATCGGGACATACTATGCGATTGGAGCGGGCTGGATTTTAGTGTTGGTGAACTACTTCCTCACGGGGTGGTTCTTCGGGCTATATGACAAGTACTACATTGACAGCTTTGCCGTGTGGCTGAGCGTAGTGGTTGTATTTGCGGGAGTGGGAAACTTGGCGCTCGCCGTTCTCAGATACCGACTGGGAGAGCAGGGGATCTTCTACGCAGGTAAAGTCTTTCACCCCTACAATGCTCCATGGTAACCTAACCACACTTAGTCTGGAACAACATTAAATGGATCCCTCTCTTCACCATATTCCTCGGCGGCCTGAGTCTCCACATGTCCAAGGCTCTCCTCTGCCACTTCTTTGAGATCGACATCCAATGGGGCGCCACTGCCAAGGAGGCTGAGCAGGTCAACTTCCTCGAGGAGGTGCCCAAAATCCTGCGCAGCTTCGCGGGCACCTTTGTCTTCTGCATCGTAATGACAGGCCTGATGATCTGTGCGTACCACTTCTTCCCGCGCGAGTGGCGCATCCAGACTTTTGCGTCCATCTTCCCGCTGGGGATGCTCGTGGGCTCGTCGTTCTGCGTGCCGGTACTACTGAACCCTGCGCTCATGAAGTTCACGTTCTGAAGGGGTTGGTACTTTGGTGAATCGGATATCGGAATGGGGTTGAGACGATGATATTAATGGAATAATGGCCAGTTGGTTGTATTCGGATTATCATAGAATAGGCTCCTTGAATGCTTTTGAACCCTTTTGAACCCTCAATCTGAGCCGACCATCCCCATATTCTTGCTTTGATACAATGCCAACGCACGTCTCAACCGCTCGTAGAAGGCCACTTGGTTGTTTCCACCTCGTAGAATAGATGTTCTCTTTCAATACGAGACTGAAATCCCCGATGAAAAGAGTGGACAGGTCACTGTCGACTGGGACCTCAGGTTTTCTTCCCTCTTCAACCTCGCTCAATCCAAAGGTAACCGTTTACCCGAAGTCGTGCCTTCCTCTGCGTCCACTCTTGCAGGGAGAAAGGTTCCATTGCCAGTAGTTTCACCCGCTCCATCCGTCCCCAGAGACTTCGTTTTTTACTCCAACAGGCCATATCCCACTGAAACCCTATCGACGGCATTCAGCTGCTCGCCGACATGTTGTATCCCCATGCGGCGTGGCCGTCGATCTGTTGCGTATAACCCAACCATACCAACAATGTAAAACTTTGCTGGAATCTTCCTCAACGACCAGGAGACGTGAGCATGTCGCACCAAGGGTCGCGCCGCCATCCCCATGACCCAAATGGTCTTATATATGCTGGCCAGTGCCGTGTTTACCCAGTAGTTCCGTTTGCGTGGGGTAACATAGTTCTCGGCTCACGAATTCTGCAGAACCTGAAGGACCTGCGTGTTTCTAATGACGCAGTTGGAGGAGTCCGCACAGCCGAGCACTGACCGCGCGAGGTGTTCGTCACCGTGGCCATGAGCGCCAGCTATGATCTCGGCGGCGTCGCTGCAGGACATTTCGTGAGGGGAGAGAGATAACGAATGGAGAGGGGGCAAGCTCGTGCGCGGGGAGGGATTCGGCTCTGGCTCTTGAGATTGGACTTGAAGGTCCATCGTGAGCGCTCGAGTCGTTAGCTCCGCCGGCTGGAGTTCTGATGTCCCAAAAGGATGGGGTCCATCGTCGTTGACGAGATGTTTCAGGCACATGACGGCACCAGAATCCGTCACCGTGCCGCTCGAGCTGACTAGACTACCAGGGGTACGTTGCCCGCGAATCTCCGAAGTCCCCGGCTTCCCTTCCGAGCTGCGACGGCAGCCGTTTACCTGCGGTCTCCGTGTCTGGCATCCCTCCACGGGAGATGCAAGATACCTCTGGATCTCATCTTCCGATACCCCCTTGCTGGATAGCAGAGCCCTAAGCCGGGAATTCTCAAACGCCACGGCCCTGGCAGCACGTTGCATGTCCAACGTGGCTTGGACGCCACGAATCTCGTAGTCGCGGACTTTGCGCTGGAGGTCCTCCACGTACTCGCGGTGGCGGGCGCGAGAGCGGCGTTGATTATCCCGGATGCGAGCGCGGGAGTTTGGTGCGGTTGACTGTCGGCGTTAGAGCCATATTGATAGAAAGAGCTTCAGTCTCATGCTCACCTCTGCGTCTTCCATCATTGGCGGAGCAAGGATGAAGTAATAGGGTATATGTTGAGGTAGCAAAGACAAGATCCTCCTCGTCTTAGCACACCAAAGATTAGGCTGGAGGTATATGAGGCAGGGTGCAGTGACACAGGTTGAGAGGAATGCTCGCTTTATATCCCCGGCCCGTCTTTAACCAATGTCGGCAGGGCGTACTTCGAATGTTTGGCAGACCTAACCCTCTGGCTGCCGCATGTAGGCCATACCTAGCTCGTTCTGCAAGATATGCATCTTGCTGACCAGGGGAGCCAGCATGGTTCACGACGCCTTTCGACTTCGATTCGTACAGGAATTCGCCGAAATGCCCCACACCTCCATTTCGGGTCGCCACCTTGCAGGTTGCGGGTCACGGTTCGCTCCCTATTGGTTCCGCCGGGCCTTGGTTTAGGCGAACTTCCTCCGGAAATTCGCCGTGCTCCCGCGATTTCCCCATTCGAGACGGGTTTTCCGGCCCCGATTCCGCCAGGTTCGTACCTGTCACTGGCCTCGTGATATTCTCTCCAAGGGTAAAGCAGAGCAATGTCCAACCAGATTCCTATCTTCCAGGGGCCTCAAACTGCTCTACGTTTGCCCATATACTATTTTGGCACACCACCTTAACCTCGCTGCTCGAGCCTGCTGATGGGAGCTGCTTCATCACAGTACGGTAACAGTGAGATCTGAGGTACACCAGGGTTGACCAGACTTTGGCTTCTTTCGTCAAACTATCGTAGGGGTCAGTGAATGAACGTAACAGTTGAGTCGACGAAGAAATATCTTATCATTCATTCTAATAATGTTGAGATGTTTGTGGGAATCGTGGCGTTGAAGTAACGAGATGGATGGTAAAAATTTGAGGACGGAGCCATTTAGAGCGCACACGCGGCATTTACGTAGTGATTTCTGGGACGGGATCAACGATAACAAGGTCTCAGACCGATATCAAGGTCAAATTTATAGCAATGCAAGAAGCATACGATGGGTAGCGCTACCGAAGTTCCCAGCCGCTTTCTTTCCAGAGTCCGTTCCCACGGCGACAGAGACCATTGTGGCTGCTCCGATGCCAATATCGTGATGACAGCGGGTGAGTGCCTTGGAGCTGTGAAAGTTTAGTAGTTCCCGTCCAATAACTGCACGTGTGACCCAGGCCATATCCAACAGTATTCCCCATGGAGAGAGACCTCAGTCTTCTTGGACGCTGCTTTGACTGTTGTCACAAAACATACTCTGATCTTTTGAACGTAGAGAAAGTATAGAGTTGTTTGAATGCCATTATATTGGAAAGGGCCTGTGTTCACTATTAAGAAACCGGAACCCCTACTAGGCTAAACTGAAGCCGGCACCGTTTGCGATATTTTATCGTTATGTTAGATGGTGGAGAGGCTCAGAAGGAAAGCGATTGAAGTTTTGCGCATGAATAATGGGACTGTATCTCGCGGAACGGGAGGTATAAGTAGTTTATAAGATTCGGCCCGCTTCTACTTCCCGCAATAAAAACTTCGGCGGCTGTAGCCAGGCCAGCCTCTGCATGTATCGCCAACTCATACGCAGATGTGAGTCTAGTTGGTGGGAATTTTGTTCATTGCAGTGAGCCGACATCACCCCTTCCGGTTCGGACAAATACAATTGGCCAAAAAGGGGGGGATCGAACCAAGATTGTCTAGCCTTGGGGTCGTGGCGCCTAAGGAAGGTAGACGTCATCGTCAATGGAGGGTCCGACTGTCCTGCTTACCGCTAGATCATGTTGGTTCACTAGAAATGGCAACCGTGTAAGTAGGTATAGGGAATAGGCGAATTGTGGTGGGGAATTCTTGGGTTGGAGGCAGGCAGCAAGTGAATCACGGGTCTCGAGGCACAAGGGCTCGTTCCTTCCTCGGTCTTAAAGGGTGGCAAAAGACAACATCAATTATTAGTAACACCATCCTACATGAAAAACCCCCTCTCCGTCTAACTTAGACCTTGACGTTCTTCTTAGCCTTCTTAGCTTTCTTCGCCTTCTTGTTCTTCAGGTTCCTCTTGGCCTTGCACTTACCACCTCCGGGCTTGCCGCTCTCGCCCTCGGCCTGCTCAAGGATGCGGTCGGCGATCTTCTCGGCCACGGCGTATACCGTCTGGGCCGTGGTGGCACCGATGAGGGTGGGCTGGATACCAGAGTCGATAATACGGAGGTTTTTTGCGCCGTAGACGAAGAGGTCCTCGTCAACGACGCCGCCCAGCTCGCGGGGCATCATGGCGGTGGTGCCGACGGGGTGGAAGACCGAGGGAGTGATTTGCTCACGGCTGGAACGCGTTAGAAAGCAGTTCGTCGTCTGAATTCAAGGCCACACTTACCACCAGGCCTCGATATCCTCGTCGGTGACAACGTCGGGGCCAGGGAGTGTCTCGGTGGCTTCGTACTGGGCAAGTTCGCCCTCGGTGTAGAACCGCCTCATGAACTTGACTGTCTCAACCATGACTTCCAGGTCGATGGGGTTCGACGCGGCGCGGTAGTCGACGAGGACCTCCGCTGTGGGGTCGTCCTTGTTAAGGCGGACGTCACCACGAGACACGGGGTGGAGGTTCTGAACGCCACCGGCAGGACCACTAACACCAAGGCCTTAGCATTCTTCGACAGCGCTCGCAAGGAAAACAACTTACGTGAGCATCATCTCGTTAAAGACCACATTGTTGGACTGCATGAGCTCTACATAAACCTCCTGCTGGTGGCGGTAGCCCTCGATCTGCTCGGCGGTGTAGTGGTCGGGGAGGAACTCGGAGGGATCCTGGGCGCCGTAGCGGGCGGCAATATCCTCGTACTTCTCGGGGGTGACAACAGGAAGACCCATCATGGCCATCAAGCTAGGCGCGCCGTCGGGACCTGGTACCCAGTTTAGTCACTTCCGCTAAACAGATCTTGAAGAACAGGGGGAGAGCGTGGCGGAACTCACCATAGCCCGGGCCCATCACGGGCTCCTCGTCGGTGGGAGGCTTGGCAAATTCATACTCGAGCGTCGGGATGTAGTGGTGGTCCTGGAAGTTGGAGCCGACACCGGGAAGGTCGATCTTCACGTCGAGTCCGCACTCCTCGAGGTGGGCTTTGGGGCCGACACCCGAGAGCATGAGAACCTGGGGCGTGTGGATGGCCCCGGCAGCAAGGATGACCTCGCGCTTCGCCTTGACAGTCTGTGGCTCAGCATCTCCGGTAGCAAAGACGACGCCCGTGGCACCAAGCTCATCGTCAAACTCGACAGTAGACACCTTGGAGCCGACGATCATCTCGTAGTTGTCGCGGCTGATGCCGTCCCAGTGGGCGGTGCGGGCGTAAGACCTCTCATATGAGGTGTCCTGCGCCAGGGGGTACCAGTAGAGACCGGCCTTTCCGGCACCGGAGTCCTCGGTGGCCTCAATGCCGTCGACCTTGGACATAGCGTCGTAGAGGATCTTCTGGTACTCGGTAACGTTTCCGCCGCCAAAGGTAGCGTAGAGGCCCGTGTCCTCACCCCAGTAGCTCTGGTCGAACTTAATGTTGCCGGCCTCGACCTGCTCATCAGTGGGAGGGTTGAGAGTGAGGGCCTGAAAAAGGTTAGACGGTCGCGTCTCAACTCTCATTTCCAGTTCAGAATCACTCACCTTCTTGAAGTAGGGCAGGAGACCGTCCCAGTTCCAGGTCGAGTCCGGGTTTCCGGTCAGGGTGGCCCATCCGGCGTACTCGTCTGAGGTGCCACGGAGGTACACTTGACCAAATACGAGCGTGCTTCCGCCGACTCCGTTTCCGATGCCGACATAGAACGTACGGTCGTTGAGCTCCGGGCTGGGCTGGGATGTGATGTTGTACATGCGGGTCGGGTCGAAGCCGGTCTCTTCGTGGAACTCGCCGTTCTCGATGACCAGGACGCTGTACTTCCCCCCCTCAGTGATGCGGTCGCCGACTGTCAGGCCTGAGGTACCACCACCGACAATGACATAGTCGTACTCATCGGCAACGGCGTCGGCCTGGCGCACGATCTTGACGTGGGGAGACACAGTTGGCCAGGCGGCGGCGGTAGCGGTGGCTAAGAGGGCCAGCAGGGAGCCCTTGACAGAGGGCATCATAGCGGAAGACATTGCTTCGGAAAACCTGGATTACACAGAATCAAGAGAAGAAGAATGAACGGCAGGGGTGGAAGCGAATCAAAAGAAAAGAGCGTGAGGGACCGGACAATCACAGCTGTCAAAGGTCTGGTTCGGCGTCGAAGCGAGTGGGAAAGATCGACGGGGCCAGACATGGGGGAGCGGCTCAGTGCCGAGTTATAAGAGCACGGAAAAGGCCGCGCGCGGAACCAGACTCCTCGCCGGACGACCTCATCTTGGCCGTGTGCGTGTCTCCATCGCCCGGAACCAGGCCTGTTCCCTTGGAACGTGGCACCCGGCTCCACCAGCGAGGCGTTTCTTCACACCAAAACAGCTCAGGCCCGGCCGCTCCTCTTTTAATCCATTGTTTATGGGTGCAACGCTGCAACGTGCATTCTCCTTCGGGGAACTATTTCCTGGTGCTCAATATTTCTCCGTCCCCAGTTGCTATTGGGCGGGAGACGCCAGGATGCCGTGTCTGCCGCGTCCTTCACGGCTCGAGCACATGGCGAGATGCAAGGCACGGAGGGTAAGTGAAGGAGACGGTGTGGGGGGCCGCGTGGTATTGAAATAAAGGGCTCCAACCGGGCGAGGAAGGAATAATACCCGGGACCCGGGTTGGCGCCACAAGGAATTCTGTCGAGATCGTCGAGCGCAAGATGGATCTCTCCGACGATTCCGGGTTCTGACAGGAAAGGACAAGGTGCTTCCCGGAAACCCGCTGATCAGTGGAGCAGAGATCCGACGCTGCTTCTCTGATCCTGGCATTGTTCCCCCCTCACCCAGATCGG
>JAMBUN010000061.1:0-83034 GCA_030271035.1 Microascus cirrosus
TGGGTGGGTGGGGGAGGGTACCCCACGGACTCCCCGAACTCAACGGCGTGACGGGCCGCTATCCCTTCTATCACACTCCCCTGCCCCGCCAACCCCAAAACGTGGAGCCGGACGACCCCGAACCGGCCCGAAGCCACCACCACTCCAGTCCACATGTGTGCGTTTTGATCGAGATCCAGTAACAGCTCGCACAGGTGCCGGGGACCGAACTGGCAGGGATGCGCAACGTTTTCTGGAACACGCCAGCGCTTCTTCCTGCATGTTCGATGAGGCAACGCACCTCGTATTAGTGCTTGGCTGCTTTGTGGTGAACGCTACGTTGATCCAGAATATCCAGCCACAGCGACAACAGCAGTTACCACTTTTCGGTCGGCTTGTCGTTCTCATACCTGTCGCCCCAGAATGGTAAATTCTACGCTGGAGAGCGTTGCATTCGCAAGCCTGGGCCCACCCCGGTCCTGACCACCAGTAAGACGGAATCAAACCATTCGAAACAACCTTGGGATGCCGGGAAATTCCTGTTCCGTGAACGATAATTTTACCGTGGGTATTGGCGTTCCGTCAACTTTCACGGCGATGCTTAGACAGCCGGGGAACGCGACAGTATCTGCTCCTTCCGTATGAGCTCCAGCCCAAGAAGATATGCAGACGCTGTCAGTGATTCGGCGAATTATTGCGATGGCTCGCACAACACATGCCTAACGAACATGTAACCTAATGAAACAAATGCCACTGCTTCGTTGTATCTAGTACTCGGGGATTTTATCCTCAGAATGTCTAGTCGGTATTGGCGGGTCCGAGCCAGAGCGGACTGTTTCCTTTTGGGCATTGAGGCGGAAGCCACGGTCGGATTGCTAAGGGTACGCGTCTTGGCCGGGAATGTCAAGAGCACCAGCTGCTGCAAGTGTTCCGCTCCTACGGAAGGGACGCCGGTAAGGCTCATGAGGGGCCATTGAAGGACGAATTCACCAGTCACTCTCGGTGTCTAGTTAACTACATGTATCTTATCTCACAATGCTGCTGCTGCAAGCCCTCAAATACTCCCTAGATGATATCGCTTGGTAGGCCTACGGTCATCCCTTCCCGCTGAACTCCGTGGCTACTCTTCTAATTGATGGATGTCCATATCCTGAGGAGATACATGCGTCTTGGAGCTATATATCTTCTTTCGCTCGCTCTCTTCCCCGAGACCCGAGAAACCATGCCGTCTGGCTTTCGTCGCACACCCATGCACTCCAAACACACTTGGCTATGACAGACCCTCGCCCAGCCCCACTACAATTACCCTTGGCCGATTGTTTGGCTCGACACCAGGTAGCTGCCATCTCCGCACTAGCGTGAAGTGCACATGGCAAGCGCGCTCCATCTCCCCGAACCACCGACGTCATTTCGTACGGTGGAGACGGAGAGCCCACTTCGCAGCCCACAAACCCCAAATCTCTCCACAATCTCCTCTGTTATGTTGAGGACCTTATTTCGCCGTTTCCCGTCCCCGTGTTCTGAAAGCGCTTTGTGAGAGACTGATGAGAATCTGCACACGCATCAAGAGGCACCTTCCGTTGACCCCCTCGACACCCAGCGGATCTCGTGTTATCTCGTCCCGAACCTGTACAACCTCGGTAGTATATGCGAAGCGCGTTCCGAACTTAGCTTCATACACGCATTACCTGGCCGGTTGCTACCTCCATCTCTAGCAGGTCATCACTGGTTTACTTCCAGCAATCTCCCCAGCCTCCTGCCAACACAAGGTACTCAGGCCGGCTCCACCTCGCCGGAATCTCGGGTAGCATTCCCCCATCATTCTGCAAGGCCGCCACTGCGGTGATCAGCTTCGCGGGCGCTCACGAACTTCCTACTGGCCAGGTGCAGTCTTATTGGAGGTACTTCCATTGTGGATAATACCTCGAGCTATTCCCAACCGCGGGAGGGGATCCTGAACAAACGAGGGTCCGCCCGATGGATGCGGCCGGATGATGCTGCCATAGCCCGGATACGACTACTGGAGATCCTTGTCAATCTTTACCATGCATTTACCGGCCCGCCTTCGCCAACGACGGCATACTCGGGAACACGGGTTATCCGAGTCGCTTGAACATGGGAGGCCAAGGGCGACACACCCCGAAGCCTTGGAGCTGCCGGAGTTGCAGTCTCGCAGAAGGAGTGCTAGTACGCCTGAGCCTAGTACCTGTCTTGAAGATCGCAGCATTACTAGAGGATCCGATACGAGTGCTTGTACCCGTCAGCCCTCACGGCATAACACAGCTATCGGGGCGTTTTGGGCGAACAACGTCAGTATCGTGGTTCAGCCTGAAGCTAGCCGAGATCATCTGGGTATGTTGCTTCGCCAAGTCCCCTTTGTTGCGGTCCGACGTCGAGTATCTATTCCCCATGACCAGCATCACGCCCGGAACTAGTGTCCGATTTCCCGAAGCCATTGGTGCCGGACAGCAGAGCACAGCTAGAGTCTGAAGTAGTACGATCTCGGGTTCAGAGGCTAGAAGAACACTCGCAAGGACGAGAGCATCTACGATACCGTTGTACCCGGTCCTAGCGCCATACCTTGACGCGATCAACTGACTTTATGATGTGGCCCGAGACACGGTGGCCCTGCGGCAATCGGGATGAATGGACAAGGTCGTGAGTCCCACTTCTATCGCGTACCGGTACTCGCTCCACACGCTCTTTCGGGTATGAATATCCCGGCCATTGATTTGCACTGCGGCTCTGTCTGGATTACTCGTGTGGATAAGATATAGCCCCTATCGCTCATGCTTTTTATTTTTCATTACTATCATTTGTGTGATATCTGCGACGTCACTACACGCATCAACCTAAAATTTCTGTTATCCCATGACCAAGGGCTGGATTAAAATCAGGGGAAAGATAAGAGCTAACTATCCCTTGAATAGCCATTGAGCGGACGTTTCTAGGATATTTCAGGACGTCAGTGATGTTTGCTATTCTGAGTGCCCTGATCGGTCAGCTATACGTCCTCCAGGAGCACGATGCCAAATATGGGTATAAGGAGATTGGGCGGCCAATGGCCACCATATGCCTGGGCTTCTCTATTTGCACCATACTCCTGGGGGCACATCGCGCATGGCAACATCAACATGCCGTTGTGTCTGGGAAAGCGGTAGCGGGAGGCTTTGAGATAGCTATCCTTGCCTTCGGAACTCTCTTGGTACGTCTGTGTTGCTACCTTCCATGCCTCCGTCCCTTTCATAACCGCAAACAACTCGGACCAGACTGGATAAACTAATATTCGGACCCCTGAACAGCTCTCCATCGTCTTCTTTGGCCTCCTCATAAGCGTGAATGTTGTTACTACGGCGGAGCCGTAGAAAGGATGCAGTCACGCGATTCCTCGCCTCGATATGCAGCTTCCTGCTCCTGGGAAACCCCTGCAGTGGAACCGTCCCGGAAAAAGTGATTCCATCCGATTAAGCTCGGCTGCATCGTTGGGTGACACCGGATCTCGATCTACTTGAGATCTCCTGCGGCTAATGCTACATCCTGTGAGGTATTGTCTGGTCCACACCTCTAGAACAAGCGCCGACAGCATACCTACCGACTATTGAAGGAGCAAATGAGAAGGGTCTCCTTTCCGCAACGGTAGGCGGCTTGGTACGAGGAAGGGTCCCCGGCCACTCGGCTCTGAGGTTTATTGATCAAAAGGTCACCTGCGGCGCCGATACACATTCTGAACCGTGCATCTATCCTAACCACAAGCTGCGAGTCATCTAGGGAGCCTTACATGCCGTGCCGGCGGCTGCCGGTGGTGATCTGTCGGGTGAGCGGGACTTGAGGGTAGGGAACCGAAGGTGCCTTCGCCGTCCGGAGATAGACTATGCACCAATCAATGAGCTTCGGTAGGTTGGCCGGTCGAGGCTGGTCCCTAGCCCCGCGAACGGACGCTCCTGGAGATGCAACATGGGTACCCTGGGCCAGCGCGGAATGTATACTCGGGGTACTCCGGCTGTGTTTGAGACCTGCAGGGTTTATTTGTTAACATCAGCCGCTCGTGCGTTGTTAATATTGGGCCCGTGGAGGGGAAGGTATGAGAGGAGTTGAGAGAAGAAGGGCGAGCGTCGGGTGCTGGCGTCAACGACTGAGCAAACACACGTCACCCAGATCCGAGCCGGTACCGAGAGCCCGCGGGGATACAGGCGGGAGGAAAGAAGGGAAAACATGCGTCGTCCCGGATTCCGAAGAGCTCTATGGGTGCGCGGGCCCGGATGTTGCGTGGCATGCGTCTCCCGTCCGATATATAATACGTGGTATATAATATTCCGCGTATCCCCGCTTAAATGCTCCCTTCTTCGCTTCTTCTCGAAGTACGCTGATCCCAATTTGCTTTGGGGCCATTCTCCCCGGTGGCGACTTTCCCGAGCCGAGACGCGGCTTTTAGCGAAGAAGTTCATTTTGGCTTTATGGGGTTTACCTTTCCTCACTACGTTTGTCGTGGTCACAGCGGGCGGCTAACGGCCTGTGAAATTGAGGGGTGATACTGCTTTTGAACTCGGGCATATGGGACGGCTTCGCTTCTACGCCGAAAACGAATTCTTCGGAATGGCGGGCCTCGGAAGCTTGATGCTCCTGCCGAGAGATGCAGATTCTGAGAGTAGGAGGAGGGACTCGGCGTGCTCAGACATGGGAGCTCAAAGGCGGGAGATAGAATATGGATATGGTCTGAGGTTTGCGGGAGCATCAGGCAGTTGGACGGATGGCGATGTGGTGTTCATATGGACACCAAGCTTCGTTCGAGTCCGCTCTGGGGTCCAGCACTACGTGAGGAATGCCGCGGAGATATCAGGCGGACGTTAAATAGAGCCCATCTTCGGAAACACGGGTGCGACAGGCGCGAACATACGAGGAACCTAGGACAGTTCGGAAGGCGGTATTTATGAGAATATCTGGGTTTCGTCGAAGGCCCATGCTACCACGCCATGTTGTTGTCGTCCCGTCGACCACAACAAGACCAGAGACGTGGAAAAGATATGATGGGATAGATTTTATGGACAAGCCATACGTTATTAGATAGTGCCCACGAGAGGTTCATCCAAACCTGGTAACCTATGTCTCAAGCTTGCAATATCTGCCTTGGCCGTGATGTCTGCGAGGTGACTGGGGCGCTAACGCAGCAGGATAGACGCGCGGAATCTCCACGCCACTACCGCTGCGGTCCGAATACCTAAACTAGAGGCGGAGACTACCCACTTCGACGAGATACCCTTGGAGGTTTTGGGGGGGGGGGGTCGTCTCAACGCTGATGAGGGCTGTAACAGAGCTCAAGAGAACGAGAACAGCTCAGTTGAAGCTCGCACAAGGCAGTTGGCCCACCGCTCGATGGGATAGAAAGTTGCTGAGGAAACACTCACATCCAATGAAATAAGGCATTATGAGAAGCGAAACACGCAGAAGCCATGACGGTGAAGATGCTACGGCATCGGGGACACGATGTCTCGGGACTCAGTCCAAAACTGTCTAGATCATCGGAGATTAGGAGAACCAGGGCTGCCTGGGCCAGGGAATTTCTTGGCACACGCAACAACTAAGATATTTGGAAACGAAAAGCTATTTTTGAATTAAAAAAAAAAAAAAGAAAAATTGGAGAGGGCTTTCATCCATATCACATCTCTGATACCCCGAGGATGGGCCTTCGCTGACAGGGATTTTGGCCCTCTGATCACATCTCAAATCCTGCTGCCAGCCGCAGCCGACATCGGGCGCCGAGCCTTCGTAATGGGGCGATGGGGCAGTTAGCGCTTCCGAGTTCCGAAGCGCCGCACCGGATAAGCGGGGTCAGTTTCGAGACCACGCCCCGAAATCAGCGAGTTAATCAAGGAGTGATCGGCCGCGGAGCGCGCGTTGGAGAAGTCGCATGTCCGCCAAAGGTCGAGCGACATCAAGGAGTCCCGGAAACTGAACAAGTTTGCCGTGCAACTTCGCACTTGTCGCAGGAGCTCATTAAAGTCGGCGACAGTCGCGAAGCGGACATGGCGAGGATGGACTGCTGCCGGCGGGTGGCGGCCGCTGCGCGGGAGTGGAGCGAAAGTGGGGCATGAGATGTCGAGAAATCTCGAGGAGGCGAATTCGCCATGACATCAAACCCTCCACCAAGCCCAACCCAACGCACCTTCCGTCTCCATCCTTCGCGCCAACATTCCTTTTGTTCTAAACTTTTTGTGGTCCGCCTTCCTTTCGAAAACGGACGAAAACGTCCCAACAGACAACCAGCCGAGAGTTTGTTGTCGACGTGAATTGAATTCATCACATTCCTTCTCCCGGCTTGATCCAGGCGCTGCCCCCATCGCGCTCCTTTCTCCGGGTTACTTCAAACATAATATATCTCGGAGCTATCGTCAACTCTGTGTTGCTTGACCACCCTCGAAACAGGCCCTGGCGATTCTGCTGTGACCTCGACGCGTTGCGACGGACAGGCGCGACCAGCTTGTCACCATGGCGTGGTCCAAGTCCTCGCGGATCATCACCATGGTGGTGATCTGCACCGTCTTCTTCTTCGTCGAGTTGATATCTGGATACATGATCCATTCGCTGGCGCTGCTTGCCGATGCGTTTCACATGGTGCGTTTGCCTGGCGCGTTTCTCCCGCGAGGGAAGGGGGCTGGAAACTAACTGGGTGCTCCATCTAGCTTAACGATATAATATCGCTCCTTGTCGGACTATGGGCTGTCTCTGTCGCGCGGAGAGCGACAACTGACAAGTTCTCCTTCGGCGTAAGTTGACTCTACCTCACAAACAACGTCTGATGGCGACCTTGATAGGATGGCATTGACACTGCGTCAAAGTGGCTACGCGCGGAAATTCTTGGAGCTTTCTTCAACGCCGTCTTCCTCATCGCCCTGTGCGTTTCGATCGTTCTCGAGGCTATCACGCGATTCTTCGAGCCGCCCGATATCGACAATCCGAAAGTTATGCTTATCGTCGGCTGCTTCGGCTTGGCATCGAATCTCGTTGGGTTTGTGATTCTCGGAGGCCATGGCCACGGCCACAGCCACGACCATGAACATGAGGAGGGAGACAAGCACGCGCATGGGCATGGGGCAGAGACTGGCAACGAAGAGCGTTTTGCTGAGGAGGGCAGAGGGAGGGTCTCCAGAAGAACTGACGCTGATGTGGCTGGGAATCAGGGGTCGGTCATCGATGTGCTTCCGCAGGTCGCTGTCGCTAGGGCGTCATCCGTTCCCCCGAGGAACCCGGAAGTTGAGGATCAGGACACTGGGGCTGGTAGAGATTCTGACGGCCGGCATTCTACCCAGGCTACGAGGGGTCGATCGCGCCGTCGGACGGGGTCGGCCCACCACTCTCGCCTGACTAGCATCGAAGACCTCAGCATCTACCCGTCGAGCTTCCGTCAAGAGATCATCGACGCAACGCGCCAGAACAACCAGTATGAGCGATCTGACTCCAGCGAGAGTGAGCCGGATGAGCGCACGGCACTCCTCGGTCCCACCGATAGGAACCACAACAAGCCTAAGGGCACGAGTCCGTCCCCTGTCAGGCGCCGTCGGAGGTATTCTGAGGCTCTTCATTCGGATCACCATCACAACAAGCCTAATAAGGACAAGGGTAAGGGCGGACACGGCCACTCGCATGGCGACATGGGCATGAATGCCATGGTGCTCCATGTACTCGGTGATGCCCTTGGCAACGTCGGTGTGATCATCACAGCCCTTGTAATCTGGCTTACGGACTGGCCGTACAAGCTATACACCGACCCGCTGGTGTCTCTCTTCATCACAGTCATCATCCTCCGCTCCGCGCTACCCCTCACCTTCGCGACAGCCAAAATCCTCCTCCAGGCGACGCCCGACTACATTGACGTCAATGAGATCCGCCAAGACATCCAGACCCTCCCGGGTGTGTTGAGCTGCCACCACATCCACATCTGGCAGCTCTCGGACACTAAGGTCGTGGCGTCGATGCACATGCAAGTGTCGTTCCCTATCTCGGAAGAGGGCGGCGAGAAATACATGCAGCTCGCGAAGCGCGCTCGCAAGTGTCTGCACGCGTACGGCATCCACAGCGCCACGATCCAGCCCGAGTTCTGCCCGGATAAGGACCAGCACGTGGAGTTCGTCCCCGCTGGGTCTGGGCTACGGATGGATGGGGCCACGGAGGGCCCGCTCTCGGAGGATGGCAGGGCACAGATGTGCCTGCTGGGTTGCGTGGACGACTGTGAGGAAGAAGGTTGCTGCGAAGCGCTGAGCTCGACTACTAGTAGCCAAGCCGGAGATAGTCATGACCACGCTCATTAGCATGAGCAGGTTTCGGGTTGGTTGTTGACCCCGTGGACGGTACGTGAAGTTGGAGGATCGTTCACCGGTAGTCACTCATTTCTTTTTCCCTTGTTTGTACGTTCAGGTTTAATATCTTTGACTTGGCGCATCTGATTCTGGGGTAGACGGAGTTCGGGTCCGTTAGGCGGCATGCCTTTTTTCTTTCATTGATCAAGCTCTGCGTCTCATTTGAGACTTCAGGCCTGAGTGGCTAGTGGCTCACAAAAGTTGATGTCATGCTTGGGAGGCCTGTTGGGGTATATAATAGCTGGCCCTCGTTCACCAGAGTAGGCACTCGGCGCATAATAAATAAACTAGACGTTGCTTCCATAAACCGTGGCCAAGTCTGGTCAAGAGCAAAGGGTTCTTGAGAGAGAGGAAATGTTAATTGAATCCTGCCCTGAGTGAGGGCTATCTATGGGGCTCCAGGACCCGTCTATATCTGTACATGCCGCGCTATATGCCAAGAGTCCGTATGCCCGTGTCTTTCTAATAAGAGAATCTGCGCAGACCATCTCATCAGAGGGATTAGTGTATATCTCGTAAGAATTCCAGCGCCAAAAAGAGAAAAACATGAAAACAAAATAAAATAAGAAATAAGGCCTCTAGCCAGATTTACTTCTTCTCCGCCGACTCCTCGTCCGGAACCGTCTGGCCGGCGACGAGCTTCTGCTTGGAGACGTGCTCCTGCTGCAGGGTATAACCCTTCACGGTAAGGCTCAACAGGAAGCTTACACCCGCCAGGGCCGTAAGCGCGATCCACACAATCCTAAGCCCGTCGTTGTAGGCATCCATAAGCGCCTCCTTCGGATCCCCGTCCGGCATCCCATTGATGATCCCAACCACCATCGTCGCCTCGCGGCTCAACTCCTCCGCGCGGGGTGCGTACTCCGGCATGTCTTCCAGCTGGCTGCGGAACGCGTTCTGGAAGATGGTTCCCGAGACGGCGACTCCGATGCTCTGGCCGAAAGTGCGCAGGAAGGAGAAGAAGGCCGCAGCGTCGGCGTTGAGGCGTGGTGGGCAGGCGGCCTGGATGGCAAGGGCCGCCGCGGGGAAGATCATGCCTGTGCCGAGACCGATGGGGAGGTTCAGGAAGATCCACTGGGGGATGGTTGACTCCCGGTCGAGGAGGTAAAGGAGGCCGGAGCCAAGGGTGCCGATGACCCAGCCGGACCAGAGGGCCCAGCGGTAACGGCCTGTGATGGCAGAGGCGATGCCGACAACCACAGCCGCGGGGGCGACAGTTAGGGTCTCCGGGAGGACGGCGACGGCGGAGGTTACGGGGGCGTAGAGCTGGACACCTTGGTAGTAGAGGACTGGGCGTGTTAATTCGACGGGGATCTAGGAGACAGTGTAGGGTAAATGAAGGGGTAGGAACGTACTCAGGAAGTATAGGAGGGCCCACAGAATAGCACCGTGGAGGACAGCCTGGATGTAGACCGACATGATGGACCAGTTATTGAAAATGCCGCGGTTGATCAGCGGCTCCGTCCCGAAGCGCTCTGCGAACCTCACCTCCCAGAACCCGAACACGGCCATCACCGCCGCGCCCACCAGGATCGACACGAGCGTCTGCCATGACTCCCATTCATACATCACCCCGCCACCCGACACGCCGAACAGGAAACTCGTCGAGCCTACCACGAACAGGAAGCCTCCCACGAAGTCAAACCTCTTCAGCTTCCCCACAACCCCACCAGGGATCCTTTCCTGCTTCAGGAAGAAGAACACCATGACGACGCCAACGGCGATTATGGGCAGGTTCATCCAGAAGATCCAGCGCCAAGTGACATCCTGGGCGAAACCCGCGCCGATGAGCGGGCCGGCGACGGTGCCGATGGACCAGATAGCCGAAAGGATGGAGAAGTACTTGCCACGTTCGGCGAGGGGCACGAGGTCTGTGACGACGACTTCTGTGAGAGCAAGGAGGCCGCCGCCTCCCGCGCCCTGGATGGCGCGGCCGATGACGACGACGTTGAAGGACTTTGCCAGGGCGGCGATCAGGGATCCAATGCCGAACAACAGGGAGGTTACGTAGATGAGCTGGAGGGAGTTAGTCTCTTATGGTGTGAAGTGCTTGAGAGTTGGGAGGGAAAGTGGAACTTACATTGCTACGCCCAAAGATGGAGCTGAACGACGCAACGACGGGCTGGAACACAGAGCTTGCAAGCAGGAAGCCCGTCCCGGACCAGAAAGCCTGCAGCGCAGTTCCCGACAGGTCGGTGCTCATTACGGGAAGCGCGACGGAGAGTGTGGTGGCGTCGAGGGACACAGCCAGGCAGAGCATCATAAGGGAGGCGTAGGCGAGCATGAAGCTCGTAGTGGGCTTGAAGGGCTTCGTCGGTGCCTCCGCGTCGGCGGAAGTCAGGGACCCGTTGGGGTCCTTTTCTTGAGTAGACATGGTAGAAATCGCGGGAGAGAATAGTAAGTATGAGAAGAGAAGGGTAAGAAAGGCGGCGAACGGGCTCGCTAGACTAGATTTGAGGGTGAGGTGAACAGCGTCTAAGCCTACGATGCTCGGGAGTCGGACGTTGCACGGAGTAACACGGTGAGCGTCCACAGCAGACGGGCTCCCGAATATATGTCGCAAGTAGGGAGCCCATTCCAGCGCCAAAAGAGAACGCGCCGATTCACTCCGTCTCCGCGCCCGGCGGGTATGATGACCGGGCCCAGCATGCAGGCAGCAGAATGAATAAAAAGCTTCCGCTTAGGCGTCCGTCGGATGCGAGAAATGAGGTGAACCGGGGAGCCGCGTGGGGCTGGGACGGAGCGCCGGCGCCATATTCTCTCCGGGTCCGGGTCCGGACCCGCCAGGACGGGGTCACACGGAGCTAGGAGACGGAGATTGGGAGGCTCTGCCGCGAGTCTGCGGGCAAATCGTCTTAGATTGGTAAAAGTATATCCGAAGCAGAATCCTGCTGCCATCGTCCAGCCTGCGAAATGCTGAGAAATTCGTACGGCCGCTCGAGGATGCAATGGCCAGGTAGGCTCTCCCTGCGCTCCATTCGCTTACGGGGAGAGCGTCTTAGGGTGGGAGACAACGCGCAACCATGAGTGATACGGATGTGTCCTCGCCCTGGACATGCTGTCGTCGCATTAGTATGGTCAGGGCCGTAATGCACGTTATCTGATCTGCCACGCGGCTCAAGGAGTTAAGGGACGGTATTAAGCTCTGTCGTACTATCGAAAATTCCAAAGGTTCTCTCGCCCCAAAGACCTGGGACAAAAGAAGCTCGTGTTCCGCGCATGGCTTACGCGGCGGAGTTCCGAGCGGAGTCGGCATAATCAGCAACCGACAGCTGGACCCCTTCTCATTCCTTTTAGGCGTTCGAGCGCCGGAATGTATGAGGAGATTCCTTCTTTGATTTCGTCATGGTCATCTGGCAACGTGTAACATGTATAAATGTAAGATGCTTGCTTCCACGCCGTCATGGGACGGGCTCGATTAGAAATTCGAACGGAAGGAATACCGGTGGACCAGCTGAGGCCTGAAGCGGGTGGTTCGGGCCACGTTAGGTGCTTTTCTCGTGAGCTGCGAGAGACGCGTTTCTTGCCAAGGTCGATGACCAAATCAGCCACCAATTCTCATTCCCACCGAACGGAGTCGGAATGTCATTTCTCGCGATATCTTCATTAAAGACCAGTCCATCCAGCACACAGCCAAGGTATCCCACAAAACGAGAGACTCCAGCGCCCTAGCCTAAATCCAACGACGTCTCCAGCCCCATCTCCAACCCACCGCTCAGCCCTACCTTCTCCCCCGCCGCGAAACCCCGATCCTCTCATCCCTCGTACGCACCCTCTGCTGCTGCCCCGCCTCCGCCTCCGCCATCTCCGCGTCCTCGCCCTTGGCCTTCCGCCGCTCGGCCTCCGCTTCTTTCGCGCGGCGATCCTCGTATGAGGCTATGTCCTCTGCTGTTACGGTGAGGGTTGTTGGCTGGCGACGGAGCATCGTGGATTGTGTTTGGATGGATTTGATGTGGTGATGAGTGGTGAGAGTGCTACGTCAGGTTTCTTTTTGTTTTGGATCGGGCGTCTAGCGTGTCGATATAACGATATGATAGGACTGCTTCTTGGTCTGAACCTTTTGCTTTCTTCCCCCCCCTAAAAAAAAAAAGAAGAAGGACAAAAATTGTCAAGACTGTCGCTACATGTAAATATTGTAACTCTCCTCGTCAAATCGGTCGCTTGGTAAGTCGCTGGTGAGCTGAAGGATGTTTCTTCCGAAAATTCCAATCTGGCGCGTTCTAGCGGCGTCTGCCTCTGCTCGTAATCTCACACTGTGCCTCCCACTGGCGGCGACACCCTAAAGAACCTGCGGCCTTCCACCAGGACAGCTCCGCCTCAATACAATTGAACTCCGGAGGATCGATTGCAACATGACTAAAATCTCACTCCCAGAAGGAAGACCCCACTCCTGAAATCTTTCATGTCCTTTAGGTATCCGTCTCATCATCTAGTTCATCTTTCATCATCCATCCTCTCAAGCTCTCTAAGAAATGCCCAATATGCTTCAAGCTCATCCCAATAGTCCCTTTTCGAAGATGCCCACCCAATCCCAAACGCCGTGCTAGAACCAGACATGCCAGAAAAAGAAAGACACCCCGTCAATGCAAAGCATAACGAATCATGCTTCCTCAGCTACACCTCGACCGCGCACACATTCTCCGCCTCCCACCGCAGGAAATCCCCGAGGTCGTGTCCCAGGTTATACCCCATTGGCACCACCTCATCCCCGCCTATCACCACCCCTGGGAGGGCCTCCTCCCCACTCTTGACATTAATAGGCATCATCGGGCTCTGCGGCAGGCTGTCCTCGCTGGCCCGCCGGTACTTCTTGGGACGCCCCTCGCCTGTCCACCGCCTGAGACCGCACGCGCCCAACCGCCTCTCGCCGTCGCAGAAGCCGGCGGGGTATTCCGCTTCCAGGGGGATGGGGAAGTCCTCGTCGGAGTAGCAGCTGGAGGGAGACGACACGGGCGAGAACTCGGCCGTGGAAGGCGACGGCTCGGGCTCCTCGGTCCCCTCCTCGGTGACAAGTCGCCCATGGTTCTCAAACCCGAAGCTCTCAAACCACTCACGTACCTCCTCCCTCTCGGCCTCCTCAGAGTACCTTTCGCTCCCCCCGTCAAAGAAATCGCCCGCCCCGAGTATCGCCATCTGAAATGCCGTCCAGTCGAGTGTGTTATCCGGCTCGAAAACAGGCTCCAGGTCTGACTTCTTGATGCGGATCGGGCCATGCCGGAAGCTAGGCATAGTGAGCGTGCAGGGGGTAGAACTAAGGAAGACGAAGTCGTCGTCTTCGTAGGCCTCGAACGGCCGCCGTGTGGGGGCAGTGGGTTTAGAGTCCGCGGCGGTGACGCACAGCTCGGGGATCGTTGGCATTTGAGTGCGGCGCTGACGGGCGGGGTTCTTGGGCGGGATTGGGATCGCGTCGGCGACATCGGGGGCGGGTTTTCGTTGCACCGAGAAGTCGCGGGGCGTAGCGTTGATGAAGCCGTCTTCCTCGGTCTCGGACGCGGGGGCCGGGGGCGCGAGCATCGCCTCGATTCGAGTTGCTAGGTCGTCGAGGTAAAAGGGCTCAAGTGGCGTCTCGTCACCGTCGTCGTTTCCACTCTCCGCGATCTTAATCTCTTCCGATAACCTCTCTAACAACATCTCTTCCTCCTCTAGTTGCCTCTCCTCCTCATCTTCCTCCTCCTCCTCCTCCTCCTCCTCCGCAGCCTCCCGCTTCCTTCTGAACGCCTCGATCTGCGCAGGCGTGAGCGTCTCATTCGCCTCCACTTTCCTAAATAGCTGGCCCGTAAAGAGCTCAGTAACGTTCTCGGTGAAAGTCCACCGTGGCTGCTGGCGCAAGGCCTTCTTGGGCGAAAGCATTACGTTCTTCCGCTTCTTCTTTGTCTTCTTGACAGATGCCTTCCTGACGGGCGGGGTCCATTCCCGCTTTGAGCAAGAATCCTCCTTCATAGGGAGGACCGTCACAGGAACAAGGGAGCTCCGTCGCTCCGGCACGGAGATCTCGGGTAGGGCGAGTGGCGAGGAGGGACGGTGAGCGGGCCGCTCGGGCTTGGGTGGTGTCAAGGGGCGTGTAGGGTTGTGGTAATCCTTGTCGAGCCTGGCCGGTGTTAATGGGCGACTCGGTCTCTGGGCTCGCGACTCGGGCCTGAGCACTGGGGTTGCCCTGGCCTTTTTAATACCCTCGTCCTTCGCAGCGGCTTGATCCACCTTTGATGCCAGTGGAGATGGTAACGACGCCGCCCTTAGTACTGGCGTATGAGGCCGCAGCTCCTCCCTGACCTCTGGCACAGACATCGACCTAGCGGGGCTTATCGTCCGCCGTAAGCCCACCGGCGATACTCCCGTCCTAGCACCTGTCGAGTGCGAGAAGTCCCTAGGCTGGCGAGCAAAAGGTGGATCGGGAAAGCTATAGGCAGCGTCGGGCATCGGGACGGGCGCTATCTCGCGGTGGCTCTCCATACCGCCGATCAGTGCTCGGTCGGTGGAGCTGCGCCTGCCAGCGAAGAGCGGTTTCGGTTGAAGCCAGTGTGTCCTGGGTTCTTGGGGCGCGACGGCGTCGGAGTCAGCCCTTTGCCTCTGGGGCATGAGTTTCCGGATGCTGAAATCGGTTGGCATGGTGTTGACTGAAAGGATATCCTCCTTCGCTGTAATAGGCGTATGGGGGGGCGGAAAGCGTAGGGATTCGGTTGAGTGCTACGCGCAGGCTCTGGCTCGGGTCATAGCCCTTTAAGGGAGGAATGTTCGAGAATGGGCGGGTGTAAGACGGGCACAGCTTCTTTGTTCGCGACAAAGGTAGCCCGCGCGGGTGAGATGCGGCGATGGAAGCGGACGGGGGACCAATATCCGACGAGTAGACCGGTTCGTTCTTGTCAGAAGAAAGAGGAAATACAGCAGTCTTTAGTTCCTGTTCCCGGCGGAAAGGAAAATAGGAGAAAGCGGCTATGGGCGAAGAAAGACGCAAGGGTGTAAAGGACAAGAAGGGAAGGAAAACTCGGCAAGGACAGGAGCAGCGATGGTGTTACTGGAAATAGGTCAACGCGAAGAAGGGAGTAACACGAGTCCACCGTAAGACAACCATGTCATCCCACTAGCGGGACCCCGGAGCGGTGTTACGGCCCCATATAACGGGAAGACGATCTAATGCGCAGAATTGACACATTCCCGGGCGAGCGAGCAGCCGAGGCCGGGAAACGCCTCGCCAGGGCGGTGCAAAACCGGGCAGCAGGACGGTCTCGGTAGCGATGTCACGCAGGGTGGGGTTTGGGGGGAGGCGTGCGCTGCGCGGGGGCGGAGGATGCTTTTCTTGGCTACCATTGGGCCGCAGCTGGCGGGGATTTGCGGTTGGCTGCTATTCTGGGCTCATCAGATGCAGGACCATCTTCGATATTGGGGTCCTCTCGCGTATTCCTCGAGGATTTGCATCCAACCCGTGTTGGAAGCGGCTCGATGGGCCCGGCTTACTAGATCCATTTCCGATCTTGACAATCTCCGTCGGGATCTCGCGATGCCGTTCGACGTCTTCGATGTTCATGGCAAACTCTGGGGCCAAATCTGGTCACTTTTTGCGGGCGCCGGCGAGAGACCCCAATGGCACACCGAGTTGCGCACATGCTCCGCATCTTTGGTGGTTATTCCCGGTCGCACCTCCACTGATCAGCAGGATCCTTGTTGGCGTGGCGTCGTCCGAGTGTGGAGACAAGCAGGAACAAATGGATTTACAGCTAACGCGAGAAAGAGCCAGTTTTACGGGTGCTATTCGATTCGGCGGCTCCCGGAAGGATTTAGACGAAACGGAAAAAGGAATAGAAAGCAATATTTGGAACGGCGAGATATGAGTCCACGGGTCCAAGAAGAGCGAGGTGATACGGGGAGGGCTGTTCGGGAAGGGCGAGGTGCTACAGGTGTCGCACAGCAGTAGTAGTACCGGACGGAGCAACTGGTGGCATGGCGGGGACACACCAGACCGCCGCCGTTCTGTCACCTGAGGCAGGGATTTGGACGATCTGGCTAGTTTCCGGATTACAGGACGCAAGCTGGCATTAGCAAGTCGCAGACTCAGCGCCACGCGCAAGCGAGGGGCCAATGTGCCCTCCAACAAATCGTCCTCCATC
Organism: Microascus cirrosus; assembly: GCA_030271035.1. NCBI lineage: Eukaryota > Fungi > Ascomycota > Sordariomycetes > Microascales > Microascaceae > Microascus > Microascus cirrosus. The sequence continues at coordinate 16,433 of JAMBUN010000061.1, forward strand.
TCTCGCGGACTCGAGGGCGCCGCCTCGTTAACTTGAATATCTGCTGTCCCACCCTCGACGGAAACATGCAGAGTAATTGATGTTTGTCTCGGCGTTGGCTAGCTGAGGCCACGTTGAGGAGGCCAGGTGTGACGCGGCGGATGCCACGGCACGGATTGGGGCCCAGTCGGGGGACGTTGGTTGGTTTCCGTGATGGGGTCTCAATTGGAGATCGGACTCGAGGGTCAATTGGGGGCCATGGAATGCAGACTCGGCGCTGTGGGCGGACGCCAACAGCGGGCCGCGGCAGGTGGACACGCTGTGGCCGAATGCAGGATTCCCGTGAGGAGCGGCATTTACACCTCTACCCAGCGCTAATACGTGCGACAGAACCCCCAGCCGGGATTGCTTGCGAACGGCGTCACCAACAAAATGCCTCAAGCCCCTCTACCGTGAGCATCTTACTGGCACGAGGAAGGAACAGGAACCGGGATTCGTCCGCCCCTCTTCTCCAGGCACCCTTCCTCTGGAACCTCCTCTGGGCCGAATTCCTTCCCGGGCTCCTATTCCTTCGCGCTTCTTCCTTCGCGCTTCGTCAGGAATTGTGGTCATCGCATTCACAAACGTGAATCAACCGCTTCTCCCCAGGATCTCTCGAGGAAGGATTCGCGGATCATCGCAATCGATCTGTTCCTGTATCTGGCAGTGCGCCACCCCGTTAGCGCAGCCGCTGTGGGTACCGAGTGCGACGCTGGGAGACCCGCAATCCATTGAGATATTTACAGTACATCAAATCCCACTCTATCAAGTTCGCTCAATACAGGTAAGCTACTGATATCGATACCCAGAATAACGACAGGAACGGCGCGCAGTGACTTCACCGCCCTGAAGGCTTCCACAATTGCCACCTACCGTATACGTCGTTCGATCCCTGTCCCCCATCACGGGACGCCGCCGCATTCCCCACGAGAGCCATACCTGGAACCGCGCTCCAGTCTACCTCGTGAGCTACAGTGATCCCGCGACTCGCCGTGCCTCACCGGAAGTCTCGCCGCTCAGTCGGCCAAAGCGTGTCGGGCCCCATGTGACGAATGGCATGGGGGTTATGCGGCGGCGGACAGACCGCGGCCATTCCTCTCATTTCTCAATCATGGGATCGATTCTCTCTTGGGGCGGCTGTGACCAACAGGCGCGCAAGATGTGGGTGCGGTGATGTAAGGGAGAAGAAGACATGCATGTAGTGGTGGCCTTACGGTGCACAGCCATCGGCGCCAAGACCCTTCAATGGTGGTTGCGGTTCGAGTTCGTCAGTCGCTATCACCAAGCTGAAGGACGTCACCATTGAGAACCCTCCAACTTGGCCCCCCTGGTTCGTGAACTCCAGCTCCTAGGGGCAGTGGTCGATCCTATGATACGACCATGCACTGTTCCTGACATACCGAGTAGTTGTAGGTCATTATGCGCCCATCCTGCAGCAGGGAATCCTCGTATCCTGAAGAGCCTCTAATATCTGGAAGAATACCGCGTCTTCAAGTAGCAAACAAAATAGCAACATGAAAAGGACGACCACAACAACAAGAAGCAAGATGCCTTGCAGTGCATAACCCATAGCCAATACGCCTTGTGTAAAACAGCTCGGATGTGCACTTTTCCTCTACCATTAACCATCAGCATACAAAGATACGCCTCTCCCACCTCCGAAGACAGATCCTCCTTCCAAGCGAGAGTCCCGTCACTTCTCTAGCTCAACAACCGTCTTGATAATCTTGTCCCATTCGTCCAGTCTGCCGATTTCCCCAGTACGTTCCTGGCTGCTGCTCCTGCGCGTTGACGAGCATTCACACCCGTTACCAATGCTCATCGCGGGACTACTCGGAGACAGTGGACTGTTTCCACGCAGCAGGGGTGGCCCTCTCCCATTGTCAATGCTTATTGCTGGGCCCAGTGAAGGTGATGTGAGAGTCTCTGCCGGTCGCAAGTTGCTGACCCGGCTATCTCCAGGAGAACATCCAGCGAGTCCCGAATCTCACTAGGCCGGTTACCCTAGCCACACTCGACGATGTTCCGTATGTGCGGAACCTGAAAAAGGTGATTGTTCCGTTAAGCACGAAGGTCGCGACGGTTGCCATGTAGTAGTCCAGCTCGTCATGCTTCCATGTGACGTACATCTCCGCGTGCCTCACGGTCATCGCCATACTGAACGCAGCGGTATTGATGGGCCGGGCGCATTTGTCGTCGCGGCTGCTTAGCTGCGACCGGAGGCGCTCAGCCATGTTAACGCGGGCCACCGAGCCGCCGGCGCACTGGTTCTACGCGGAAATATAGATCCCCGCCAGGGCCGGGACGCTCGCTCTTCAGCTCAACGACCAGGAACGGACATGTTAGTCCCTCGTTGTTGACCACTAACGCATGCTTCAGTAGGTCGAGCTGAGTCCGCTGCCGTTTTGTGAATGTTTCGCGGAGGTTGTATCCATAAAGAATGCCTGGCTTCGGACTGCTGATTTTGGAGGCATTCGACCTGGAGGTACCAGGAACCCGGGGAATGCTCCGACGAACGGCTGGGTCTTTGATGTCACTTCGACTCTGAGACGTCAACCCGCGCTCGTTATACAAGGCAAGTAGCACTTGTAGATATTTGGTTCATACGTAGAAGCATCCAGCCGTCATGTATTCACCGCTATCTATCGGGTATATCTCACAAACCCCCAGTTTTAAGTCAGACACCGCATAAGGAAAGCAACGCCTCTAGATCAGGTCTCCTTCCCAGGCGCAGGCTCCTCGGCCGAAGGCCCAGCACCGGCCCCATCATACTCCTCATTGACCTTCATACTCATTTCCACAGCCCTCTTTAGCTCCTCCTCATCACTATCCACCTCCCTCTCCTTCCCCTTTCCTGTCCTCTCAACCTCGTCATCCCGCTCTTCTAACTTCCGAGCGTCCGCAAGCGGCCCCATGCCCTCTCTCATCGCCCTTCGGTACTCCTCCTCTTGCAAACTCTGCTTCATCACATACTCAAGCACAATATCTTCCTCCGTCTTCTCCCTCTTCTGCCTATCCCTCTCTTCCCTCTCAGACGCCTCGATCGCCTTCCTCAGCTCCTCGTCCTCGTCCACCGGTCCAGTCACAGCACGACTCTCCTCTATCGCCCGCCGCAGCTCCTCGTCACGCTCCTCCTCCGGCACAGTCACATCCGTCTTTGAGCGCTCCAGCACCCTTTTCAGATCCTCATCGTCCTCAGGAGGCGGCGCGTTCTCGTCATCGACCATGCTCTGTTGGATCGCCTTGTTGATAAGCTCCTGGTACTCCTCATCCGTGATCTGTAGGTCGACCTCCCCGCTCGAGCCTGGTAATTCAGCCACTGGTGGAATGCCCGTGTCCGAAGACGAGGCCGGCTGTCTGCCCGTCTGACGGTTCCTCACGCTCCTCACGCTTTGGCGAATTGCCCTCTCCACTCGCGCATCCTCCTCCGCATCGCCCCTTGACGTCTCCCGCACAGAAGCCTGAATTGCATGCTCGAACTCCTCGTCCTGGTTCCGCGGGGGAACCTTCACATCGACATGACTCCTCTTCCATGAGTCTTTCGCCTTTATGCCCCGCCTGCTAGTCCCGGAGTCGCCCGAGTGCGGTGCGAGCAGCTCCGCGATTTCTAGGTGCGACGCTGGGGCTTCCACCAAGGCCCTGTCCTCGGCGGAGGCGAAGAGCGCCGGCGAACTTTCCTTGTCTTTGCCGTCCTTGGCCTCCTTGAGCTTCAGCGCGTAGAAGTTCCGGAGGTCAAACTTGATCCTATTCCACTGCGCGAGGACCGCCTCGCGCTCCTCGGGCGTCGCGGCGTCGTATTCTTCACCGCCCTGGATGACGCGCGAGGCAGCAATGTAGTTGTCCACGCTCTTCGCAAAGCGGTTGCGCAGCGACATGTAGGCGCCCTGTATCGAGTAGGCCGGCAGAGACACGAGAGCTACACAGTTATTAGTCTCCTTGACAGCAGGCATCTCCGGTGACAACAAAACGATTGCAGAACTCACCACCGAAGGGCTTCATGAAAGCCCCGCCGACACCTCTCCCAAACCCCTTCACCAAGCCCACCCCTCCCTCCTTCTGCGCACCCCTATATGGCTGTGTCACAAGCCCTGAAAGACCATCATAGATCCCGAACCCGAATTCCCGCCCCGCCACCTTCAGCCCACTTGTCATATCCGTCACCTTCTCTGGCGGACGCACCGTGTCGTCGTTATACAGCCTAGGCACGTTTCGGAAGCCCTTGGCGAGGTTGAGACAGAAGTTCATGGGCGATTTCATACCCGTCGTGACGATCTTCCGCACGCTAGTTCCAGCGCTGCGAAGTTCGTCTAGGTTGATGTTCTGATACGGGTTTTCGGCGTTTGACGGGGTCCTGGAGTGAGAGCGCGCCCGAGAGTGCGACGGGGTCCGCGAGTGTGACGATCGAGAGGGGCCCGCGCTAGGCTCCTGCGAGAGATTTTCTGAGCTTTGCTGGGTAGCCAGCGAACCAAATGTTGACACCCTCTCGGGCCCGTGGGATTCGTCACTCGTTACCGTAACAGAGGGGCCGGCTGCTGGGGCCGGATCAACCCTCGGAGGCAGCTCTGCCGATCCCGGCACGATTGACTCCCCCTCTGTTGGCACTGGCGGGGTGCCGATCTCAGTTGCTGGTAGCTCAACAGCTCCAGCGGGCAGGTCGGCTGACTCCTGGGCAGTCGAGCTTGAGCTTACTGTCTGGAGCGTAGTCCTCGACTCGTTGCTGCTGCGGATAGGAGAACGCAGGTCGCTGAGCCTTCGGGACGAGGCACTATGACTCTCGGAATCTTTCGAGCTCTTCGAGTCCTTCTGCTTAGAATCCTTCTTCGACCCCTGAAACATGCCCCTCGGGAAGTCGGCGACCGCCATGGCGATAGTACTGATGTCTGCCACCAACGATGCTGCGACAGCCGAGATGGGATCCCACGGCTGGCCATCTGTATTGTACTCACGTGGTCGCCACCTGGAGAATGTGTTAGTATCGTCGAGAGATTCAAACAAAGACAAGTAACTCGTACGCACATTTTCAGGTCCGAATACGAGAGAACCTCGAGGCTCACAAGCACCGTCGCGGCAAAGGCGCTCAGGCAAACCTTAGTTCGCCTCACCCTCCAGACTGCCGCACGAGACGGCACCAGTGCGCACCGCAACGACGAGAGATCCAAATGATCGTGGAAGCTTTTGCCACCCATGTCTGAGCCGCGCTCCTCCGCAATCTTCCGGCCCAACGATTGCGCCTGTTCCAAAGTCTGAGGCTTTAAGGCTTGCGTAATGGCCTGGGCGAGTTTCTCTGCCGTTATATCCTTGTAGGGGATTGGCGCGGGGCCCGCTCCCGCCCGCTCTATCATGGCGCCCCAGAACGGTTGGTCCCCGAAGAAGGGCACGATGACCGTGGGTTTCCCGGCCCGGATTCCTGCCGCCATTGTACCAGCGCCTCCGTGGTGTACCACACAGGAAACACGCTGGAAGAGCCAATCATGAGGACAGTTCCCAACCATGAAGACACCCGGAGGAATGCCAACGTCATCCGCACCAAGACCACCCCAACCTTGGGAGACGATGGCCCTGATGCCAGACAAGTGAATCGCATCAAATATGAGCCGCGTCAGAGCGTTGGGGTCGTCGACAACGATCGACCCGAATCCGATGTAAACTGGAGGCGGACCTGCCTCTAGGAAAGCTGCGAGTTCGGGTTCTGGCGTGTAAGAGGTAGCCAAATCGAGGAAAAAGAAACCGGAGATATCAACGTTGCTCTGCCAATCGTTGGGCTTAGGGATGAGAGATGGCGACCTATAATGTGTTAGACGGGCATTCCCCAAGGGTTACGGCGCACATACCAGCAATAGGTGTAGGGGATCCGCAGTCTCGTGAGAAGACCAGGCGCCCAGAATAATGACAACGGCTCAAGCTCGAGGATCTTTTCCCTGAATCTATTGATCACGTCCCCGAGGCCCTGCCAGGTCATCATCTCGACTAGGGTATAAGACAGGTAGTTGGTCATGACATCATCAGTGTTTGAGGACATGATATTGGCGAGCGGATGAGGGAAAGACCGGGTGGGGGACCAAGGCATACTTCGACCAGGTTAGCTGTCTTCAACTGAGTTCGCGGAAAGGCATTCGACCTACGTGAACATTAGGTGAAGTGGGATGCCAAGCTTCTCCGCGACATGAATATGCGCGAAACTCGGCGGGTTCGCAATAATCGCATCCGCAATGAACGGCCTCTCAGAAGGATCACCCGGCAGAATAGCCTCCTCATCCAGATTTACGTGCTGGTGCTTACTGTGCGGCGGCAGCCTTGGCCCCAGCCCATTCCCTGGCTCGATACACGACCGCCAGCACCCCAGTAGAATCTCCTCCATACCCCTCCGGCGCTTACTCACCTCGCCCGTCTTCAGCGCATCGAAACCGGGCATGAGACCGGGGTTCTTGACCATGAAGGCCATCAACTCGGAGGGGTCACCGCCAATGCTGAAGAACTCGAGGCCGTTGTCCTCGACAAACTTTTGGAAAGTAGCGTGCGTTGCGATCCGCACGCGGTGGCCGTAGGTTGCCTTGAGGACCTTTCCGAGGGCTACGAAGGGCTGCACGTCGCCACGGGAGCCGACGATCTGGATAACGACGTTGAGACGAGGGGGCGGAGTCTGACCTGGGGCGCCGCCGAGGGTGGGCGGGATGTAGGCTGGCGGGGACGGGCCCTGTTCTTCGACGATGGGGGCCTGGTTCCTGAGGGTGGCGCCTAGGAGCTCTGAGAGGCGGCTGTTCTTCTGGTTGATGTTGATGTTGACACGGCCGTCCTCTGTGTTGAAACAGCAGATTAGCGACGATATCCCTCAACGAGCTCTAGCACTGCAAGCTGCAAGGAAACAGTCTGCAGTGGAAACAAGGGGTTTTTGAAAGCACTCACGTGTCACATTGGCTCCAGCCTCAAAGCCAGACTGCGAAAACTGCAGCTGGTCGTGCATCTCGCCGTACGGCGGCGGTGCATCCTCGGGAGGGAGATCAGGCACCGGCGCGGCGAAGCCATCTGATACCAGCGCCGACTGGACGTCCAAGCTGTATCGCGGGGGCTCCGCCGAGACGGAGCCCGCGCCCGGCGGCTCTTGCCCGTGGGACATGGCGCCGAATGGGGCTTTCGCTCGCTTCTCGAAGTTGAGATCGACAAGGGGCGATGGCGGGGTAGCGACGTCAGGACATCCAGTGCAGGTGATAGAATTCGGCGAGGTAGATAGATAACGAAGGGGGGGAGGCAAGAATTAAGATCGGGCTTCAGAACATCACAGCCTGGCGGGAACACGCGTATAATATACGAAAAACTCGTCAGTCAAGGATTGGGACGCGCCTATGAAAGTGAGGAGCAAGCGGGTGGGACAGCACAGCACAGCTCCCCGGATGACGTCCACCTCTTGCGGATCCACAGCGCACCTCGGCGGGGCAGGCAAGCCCGATAGGGCAGCGCATAAACGGTGGCTGAGGGACACAAGGACAAAGGACGGGACAAGCCCCTTGTAAAGTACATCCGTCCCTGGACTATCGTAAACGCTCGGATTTGGACCCAATTGAATCATGCGTCAACCCCGCCGGAAACTTGATCAGGACTAGTACGGTTAGCGTAGATGCAGAGTCGACGAGTATGGAACACGGTGCTTGGGGATGTGCCAAGCTGCAGCGTTTGTACTGTACATAGGTGGCTGGTTGGGTGGACCCACCCGAAAGTGTTCCACGGTAGAGAGTAAACACGAGCCGAATGCGAAGCCCATCGGAGTTTACACAGGGCCAAGCCACGCTGGTACGCAGCTTGCAGCAACGCCGATGGATTTGAGAGAAAACCCGCGGGAAAGCAGTATCATTTAGCCCCAGTGCAGAAATCAAGACTAGACCTTGTCCTAATGTTACAGTAGCCGCACCAAGGAGGACATAGGCCCCATCGCCTATTCACCAACGCAGAACAATTCCCCTAATGGAAACCCCCAGATCGACGGTTCTCACTCCCCTTCTCTCCACCTCCTCTTTTCGGATATCAGGTGTGGTGACCGCTGCTGCACAACGACGGAGTGAATCCATTATCATCCATGAGCCCCAGTGGCCCCTCCGTCAGTCACATATCGTTCATCGTGAAGCCCGTAGTGGTAAGTGTCTAGCTCGAGAACTTGCGGGTAATCTTGGCAATGACTGTGAAGCCGTTAGCACTAACCCTTTCCACCCCGCTATGTATAGGACCGCAAGGGGTTCGCCGACTTACTATGCAGAGCAACAACGCTGAAGATAAACACCAGAGACAGAACGAGCACAACGACGGGGTCGACCTTGAGGCCGGGGCTCTCGTCCGTGTACAGCCCTATCGCCACGTAAGCAAAACTGGCCTCACAACCATCTCAATATCCCCAGCTGTCAAAGGCGGGTAGACGTACTCAGCATCGTGCTGCTGCTGCCGCCCGCGCCGGCGCTCCTCGTGCTCGTCGGCCTCGCATTCGCAATCTTCTCCTTCTGGTCTGCCGCCGCGCGCCGACGGATCACAGTCCTAGGGCCACCAGGAGGCGTCGGGGACGACGGCCGGATGCTGGCGCCCGTGCCGGCGCCAGTGGGAGAGGAAGCTCGAGGGGAGGACTGCCAATTCAAAATAGATCAGATCCAATTCCAAATTCACCATCGCGATAGGGACGGCGTGTCCCCTTACCATCTTTGAGAGCTGGTGAAATAAAGACAACAAATGAAGGGTTGAAGGAATGTCAGGCCGAGAATCGCTGCAGGACTCCCAGTCGGGTATTAAAATCGAGTATAGAAAGAAATGACGGCGGGAAATGTACGTCCTCTTGTTGTGGATCGGCCGGGCTGGGTTGGTGGATTGGCGATGCGTGCGAAGGGGGAGCTCCAAGAAATCAGAAAGTTGAGGCCACGCTGCACTCGATTCCAGTGGCCCCGTGCGGAATTTCCCGAGCGCCCCCTAAGCCAACTGCGCAAATTAGAGTGACAGCGTCCGGGGTTTAGCCGACAACTGGCTGTCTATGTCAGCAGGTGCAGATATCGCCAAGAAAGCTAATAATAAGCTCGACCAAACTCCATTAACATGGCGACAAACAGGTGGAATACATGAAATATTTCATCCAAGCAAAGAACAACCTTGAAATCCTATCATTTCAAGGTATCACTCTACTCTACTTGTACTTCCTGATTCAAAAGGGAAAGACCCTTTTGGCTTTCACAAACAGGCTTCCTGAACGGTTTGTCCAATGCTCACTCAACATGGATCTTCGTTTCAGTTTTTTCAAGCTCATAGGAATGGCGAAACTCTTTGTAGCACCAGCACTACAAATACACCTCGAATCAGGGTGCCCAACTTCACATCGGTCGATATCATAGTTACAACCTTATACTCCCGACTCTGGAACTTCCATTTATGTCCTAGAACACGTTCTGTTCACACAGCCCATCACTAAGAATGCACGCGTTTCACCATCATCCTGTGAGCGAAGCTGCTCACTGCTCCTCTTGCATCCTGACCAGTCTCTGTGTCGCGGTCTCCGTCTTGTGGAACCTCCATGGCTTGACTTTAGTCTCGAACAACTCATCCAGTTCAGCAGCCGATCGCCTAAGCTCATATGTTAGGCCCCGTCTTATTCTAGCCAACGCTCAACCTTCCAACGGGGAAGGAAAAAGATAAAAGGAAGGCCACACACCTAGCTGTCTCGGGAATCAGAAGCCACATTCCTGGGCAAAAGGCAGACCGACCCCGCCGTAGAATCAGCCCGTCTTAAGCTCCCAGTCCCACTCGTTCTCATTAACCATGTAAAGCGTCAGCTGGCCCATCGCCACGCCGATGATACAAGTACACACCGCGCCAAAGCCGGCCGTGTACGGCCTCAGCCACTGCGACGAGATTTCGCCCATGAAACCCCACCCCGCGCTCTGTTGGCAGTCACACAAACGTCTGCGGTTTCCAGGGTCAGCATGTGCGGTGGCAACGGGAACTAGAAACGGGCCAACTTACTCCAGAGCCACGCAAACAACACTAGGACATACATTGTGGCGTCAACGCACTTCTCCACGCCCAGTATTCGGATGATCACGCAGGATGCCCACATCAACGAAGTTGCGCAGCACGCGATTTAGCGCCTCCCGATCTTGTCTGCCGTGAACACTACGACGAAGATGGTGGCGATGCTGGTCGAGCTTGTGATACACTTGATCAGGAAGGGATCCGCCAGCCCGGACTGCTGGAAAAAAATACGCTCCAAAGTGCTAAATAACGTGAGACCTAGAGACTTTTGGGAGAGTTTCGTCCAGAGGTACACCACTGTCCTTATCCCGTCTGTCCCACGAAAGATGGCGTACTAGTGCTCTCGCCTCTGGGCCACAGCGACGGCGCGCATATGTTCAACGGCTAATACTAGGGCCTCGACCTGGTGGTTAACGTTATAGTCCTTCGCGCCGCGGTTAAGAGTGGCCAACGACTTCTTAGCCTTCTTCGGATCGTCGCGGGCGACACACCACGCTGGCGACTCAGGCAGGAAGTCATAGGTGAGGAGCATAAGGCCGATCTGTACCAATTGGGTGTGGATAGGCTCAAGGTAATCATGTGGCTTGTTCTTGTTCACGGTTTGCATAGCGATGTACGCGAAGAATGGGCCGACTGCCCACCAGAGGCTGTAGGGCATCAACAGGCCGCCGCGGATCCTCACAGGAGCTACCTCAGAGATGTAGGTTGGCAAGGTCGATTGCATGCAACCGACTCCGATACCTGCGAGTAGCTTGCCGACCAGCCAGACTCCCCAGGATTGCACCACGCTCTCGGCCGTGATGCTCAGAGCGAGTATCAGCCAGTAGGTGCACATGGCCACTTTGCGGCCGAAGCGACTGGGTACGAAGAGAGGGGGATCATGCCGATGATCTGGTCCACGGATTGGATGGAGCTTCATCCGGCCAGGATGGGTGAGGCGAGCGCTGGAGAGCCGTCGTCGACTTTTCGGTAGCGAATTGTTTATTGAAGGCTTGGTTGGCGACAATACCAGAATTCATCCTCGTAACAGCCAGGGGAGTTCACGGCTACCAGGGAATGAAGACACACACCCGATCTGATACCCATCGATCGCAGCGCTAAAGGCAGCAGCAAAGCAACAACCTTGAACATCAGGACCGTCTCCTTCAACGACAATGTTTCGTACCCGGTCACAGTCTGGCCCTTGGTGGCGGTGTCCACGACGACATCCTTAGGCTGGAACTCTGCGTTGCGGCCGTCTTCAACCTCACTAATGCCGGTATCTTTATCCTTAGAGTCGGGCGCCATGGGAATGGTATGGAAAGGGATGGAGCCGCTGAACCATCGATTTTAGAGAAAAATGGCAACAACAGAGAACTATGACTAAGGATTTCCTGGTCGTCGGATGAGTATAATCCAGCCTGTACACGGACGCGAGCTCTTTTGCCCTGGGTCATCAGACTCAGGAACTCGGGGGCGACATTAGTTCCAAAACACCGAGGCAACCTCCTCGATTGGGAAACAATATCTTCCTCTCGAGGCGTTTGCCCCAGACGCCGAGATAAGTCGACGTCCGGACACACCTCTCCTTCTGCTCCTCCGTCCAACCCATCGTTTTCCGTCCACTCCCAGCAATTGGGTGAGCTGGGGACGATTGGGTTTAACGGGGGCCAGGGGTGAATTGCCCACGGGGAACTCGGCACTATCAAAATCGGTGTACTACCTCACGCTCTATATCCTAGAGATTACGCTGTTATCCCAAGACCGAGGGATTCACCTCCAGGTCACGGTTACTGCCGTTCCTATTTCCTCATACTTCACTCAAACTGGTATTTTCAAGGGCCAAATCCCCAGGCATAGGTTGCCCTATGGCCGGAATATTCCCTCATAATGTTCGACGTCGAAGAAAATATACCTCCTTCCAAGGCGAGCTCAACAGGTCAATCAGACCTAGACGTGCCGTACCTCCCCCTGTCCCCGATCTTTGTTTGGGGTACTGCGACGTCGGCCTATCAGGTTGAGGGGGTGCCTATAAGGACGGCAAGGGCCAATCCATATGGGACGTTTTATCTCATCTCGAACCCTCAAGAACGAAGGGAGAGAGAACGGGGATGTTGCGTGCGATAGTTACCACTGCACGACGGAAGCTGTCGATTTGATAGCTTCCTACGGCGTCGACGTGTATCGCTTCTCCATCGTTCTCAACAGCCACTTTTACGAGCCGTATGATGCCACCGACGACGCCGATGTTGCTGCCGCCCAGCGAAGATTGGGGTTCATCCTTGGCTAGTTCACGGACTCGATCCACCTGGGCACGAATTATCTCCTTGCATGCGAAAGCAGCTCGGCCCGCGCCTCCCTGGATTCACGCCCGACGAGCTAGCATTACTAGAGCGGGCGAGGCCGCTGAATTCCTTCTTCGGGCTGAACCATTATACGACCAAGTTTGGGCGCGCCTTTCGCGGGGAGCCGGCAGCGGATAACCACACAGGGAACGTCGAGCTGGCCTTTGATGGTGAGGGTAGGGAGGCCGGGCCCCTCTCCGGGATCCATTGGTTGAGGACAACGCCGCTGGGATTTAGGAAGCTGTTGAATTGAATTTGAGAACGGTATCACCTCCCTATTACCGTGACGGAGAACGGGTGCCCTTGTCCAGGAGAGATCGACATGGCGGTCGAGGAGGCGATTGAGGATTCGTTTCGGACCCAGTATTTCGGGCTTTACTTAGATGCGATATCGAAAGCGATATACGATGACGGTGTTAGAGTTGAGAGACATTATGCTTGGACGTTGATGGGCAATTTTGGTGAGTTCTGCTACCGGGGGATTTTCGTCTCCTCTGGGGGCCTCGGATATTCTGACGCATTTTCGCAGAGTGGTCGCATGGACGCCCAAGAAGTTGGCGTACTATTTGCGGGACACCTTCAGGGAGAGGGGGAAGGGGATGTGATGGTAGACGCTGCCAGGGTTGGCCTTGCTAGAATAATGGACTAGGAAGAGAGTGCTGTCTCTGGTCAATAGGGTTCGTGGTCGGAAAATCTTGGAGACAAGAGCCCTAGCACAGCTGGACCAACTCGCTCGAGGCCGTTCTCCCGAAAAGCGCAGGGCGCTTTCAGATCCGAGACAAGCGTCGGCACGGCAGGCCACTCGGGAGACCGCTTTGGTTGACACTCGGCTCCCGATATCCCGGACCAGGATAAATCGGGGAATCTGCATGTGAATATATTTGGAAACGCTCCCCGTCTCCGCAGACGGGCGGGTATGCGCTCCTCCCGAGTTGGCTCACCAGACATCCCCTCTGATACGTTCATACGCCAAGGCCGTTGTGGTCTCCCTGGCGCTGGGCTTGGTTTGGTGGGTGGGGGAAGACCGGGGAAAGGAGGAGACGGGGATGCACGAGCTGCAGGGAGGGGAGCTCGAGGTTGGTGGCCTTAGTGGTCGGCCGAGCTATGCTCTCTGTGTCGAGTGGGCGTCAAGAGGACCAATCAAGGGGCGTCCCCCCAGGTTGTGCATAAGCCGGTAAGCCGTCCAAGCTCCACACATCTCGGGCACGCGCAGAGCAACGGACATTGGAAGTGTCGTTCATGCGGACGAAATCGACCAATATCACATTCTACAGAGCGAAAGCGAGATGGCAGGTGAAGGGCACAGATAGAAGTTTCCTGCAGTGAGAAGCAAGTCGCGCCAGGAGGTGGAATGCCCGAACGGGAGAAAATTGGCCCCCCACTCAGATGCACGAGAGGCCCTGGTGTGGGTGGATTCCCATTCCGGACGGGATCGCTGGGAGCGAAGTCGCGAGTCGGCGGCTCGCAAAGCCAGCTCTGCAGAACGGGGGCGAAGGGAAACTCGAGCCAACATGATTACTTGGTAAGGATGTTGGGACAGATGGTCTTTGGAAAAAAAGTCGGATGATTCCGTCCGTCATAGGACCTGAGATAGCTCATCCGTTGGCGAGGGAGGCTTTCCATCGGCCCGGTCTTCGTGGACGGTGTCGCCCTTGACAGTGATATACACTGTACGTGTTACCTCCCAATGGACCCGCCCAACCATCAAATGGCGGGAGATCATTATGCCAGCGCCCATCTCCATCGCCAGCACCCCTACCTTCTATCCACTGGAATTACAGCGCTGGATATATGTTGCCCCCAGCCTGTTGATCGACCTCTGCGTGAGAGCTTATTCGAAGACCCAAGTTAGTTGGCGTTGAGGCAAGACGCGGAGACGGTCCTCCGTGGCCATGGACAAAGAACGCGATCACTCTCGGACTTGGGAGGGTCTGGAACTCCACAACTCAATTGAGAGCATCGGCTGGCGTGCCATCCAGTTTGAGTTAATCTCTTGAATGGGGAACATGGCCCGTTCTTTCGAGAAAACCGCGTTGCAGATGTACCCGTATACCTTCATTAAAGCGGGAGAAGCCCCAATTATTGGACGATATGTTATTTAACCGCCGCCAACAGCCATAGCACACAGGTACTTATTGGATGAAAAGTACTTGGGCTTGGGCTGGCAGGTGCGTCCCAGCACGGACGACATTTGCTGGCTCCCCCATTGTAGCCCACCCCGAGGAAGCCCCTAGTTCTGGCCGGCTCCCGCCAGCGAAGCGCCAGCACAATTGCCCACCCCTGCCTGCTCTGAAAGCTCATTTCGCTTCTCAGCCTCTGATACGTCCGCACTGCTGTATCCCTCCGCCATCCCAACTTCGGGGCCCCAAGACCCGCCCGAGACATTTCTCTCCTCCCCATAATCTATCATCCCGACCTCAATCGCTCGGCAGGCAGACCCCTCGATTATTGCGCTGTCGCTCACTCCAGAGTGTGTTGAGAAGCGTCATCCTACGAACCCTCCGCTTTCGACGCAAATCTCCACCGCGTCCGGTCCCTCTCTTGTCGCCTCCGACGTACCGAAGCGCGCTGAAGCCTGAACTGCTGGGTCACCTCCGCCTCGCGGAACCTGCCACGCGCCCTTGAGGAGCCACCACCACGAGGCTGGCATCGCAACCAGATCAGCCCGTCGCTATCCCTTTCGTCTCGCCTACGCAATCGCCGCGCTTTTCTCTTGCTTTTTCTCCCATGTTCTAGCGATTTTAGCGGACGGATATTGCTACTCTTGCGTCGCGGCCCGCTCCCTGCGTGGTTCAGCAGCTCCGACCAATTCAGCGGCCTCGCTCCAAATTGCGTGAGAAGGCAAGTATCGTTCCCTCTTCATCTTCCTTGAGCGTTGTGTTGGCCCATGGTCGCGAGAACATGTTTACTAGACATGATCGCGATTTGTCCCCACCTTTTCATATACATTCCTCCCAACTCTAGACCGACCGGGAGGCTCAGGCCGAATGTGGTGCGCCAGAAGTTGGGCATCGCGCCCTCTGCTTTGCGTTTTGTCCGTTCCCCCGGGGTCGCACTTTACTATCTCTACATCACAAGCTCTTGCCGGTGTCTCTTGACTTTTGGAAGCTTTTGGAGTATATGCTATTATGTATCATTCCGAAGCTCGAGCTAACCATGTCTAAAGGGTTGTCCAGTTCGCTTTCGCCGACCGTCCCACCTCACAGCGATATGAGCAGCGAGAAGGAACATATCTCCCCTGATAATCCTAGTGAACGCCAGAAAAAGGAAAAGGCCCTGCTACACGTGCCGTCCCGGTCATCCTCTCAACGTCAGCAGCACTCGCCAACAGCATCGTCGGGAATTAGCGGCGCCACCGCTACTGATTCCCGCCAGAGCCTCGGTGATCTCTCCAAGGCATCTACTCCTAGCATGCAGAGCAGACAGCGAAACGGCAGCGCTTCAAGTCGCCGATCTGGGGCTGAAACCGAGCCCACGACCACACCAATGGCTTCTCAACCGGTCTCGCCCGCTACACCACCACACAAGAAAAAGAAGAGTGGCGGGTTTTTGGCCTTGCTTGGATGCTGTGGAAGCCCTCGCGAGACCGGTACCGACGGGAGTGAGGAGAATGTGCATAAGCTCGACAGATTACCGAACCAACGGCCCGCATCTAAAGCCCACACGCCTACTGAGCAACACGCTGCAAACAACACCAAGCCGCAACTGGATGAGAAGGAAGTCGTTTCTCAAACCAAGGAAGATTCGTCGAAGGGCAAGAGGCTATCTAACTCAAGCGCCCAGGCCCAGGCAACTGCGGGCGGAGAGCGGCTAGATGAGGAGTCGAAACAGTCAACGGTCCCCGCTCCGGCTGTTCATGTTCAACCACCCAATAATGGCTCTGGCCCTGAGTCTCAGGCCGCCGAACATGTCCCAGGTGAGAAGGCTGAGGATGAAGAGGGCGACGTCAAGATGGGCGGGCTGGGCGGTTCTGGGAAGCAGCCGGAAGCAGCCGGGCAGCAGGAAGACCACTTACAGCAGCAACACGAGGCGAACCGGGATGAACCATCCGAACAGACAACCCAGCAATTCCCGCCGCCACCACCCGGGCCCGGGCCATCAGGGAATGCGCCGACCGCCCCGACACCGGACCCAGCTGTTATTGCTCCAGAGACCCCGCAAAAGTCTCTCCTACCACCTATTCTCCCCGAACACGTGGGACGGAAGTGCCTCGTTCTCGACCTTGATGAGACATTGGTACACAGCTCGTTTAAGGTATGTCGGCACGTCTTCCCAGCGTCTTGTACACTGTATTGACCGTAACATTTCAGCTGCTCCACCAAGCCGACTTCACCATCCCGGTAGAGATAGAGGGTAACTACCACAATGTGTACGTCATAAAGCGACCGGGCGTGGATGAGTTTATGAAGAGAGTGGGAGAGCTGTACGAAGTCGTTGTGTTCACGGCTTCTGTCTCCAAGGTATGTCAACTTCGCAGCCTCCCAAACTTGAGCGCAGATCCTCTATCGACCCCCTTATTATTCGTAACTGACGAAACCGCTATAGTACGGTGACCCTCTACTGGACCAACTCGATATCCACAAAGTGGTGCACCACCGACTCTTCCGTGAATCCTGCTACAACCACCAGGGGAACTACGTCAAGGACCTGTCCCAAGTCGGAAGGGACCTCAAAGACACCATCATCATCGACAACTCTCCCACATCCTACATCTTCCACCCCCAGCATGCGCTGCCGATAAGCAGCTGGTTCTCCGATGCGCACGACAACGAGCTATTGGACCTTATACCCGTCCTCGAGGACCTGGCGTCTGACAGCGTCAGGGACGTCAGCCTAGTCCTCGATGTCACTCTTTGAAAGCTCCTGTCCCCTTTTTTATGTCTTCTTTCCCTTTGTTGAACACTTGTCTCGATACCACTGTGGCGCGCTTCCACACCGACGAAAGCAATGTTTACTCATTGGCTCCCCGATCATAGCGAGAGGCGTTCTGGTTGCAAGCTTTTGATTCCGGATGTAGACACCACCGTTGTCTTAATGTCTATATATTTGCGCCGCCGCGGAGCCAGACAGTCGTCGCATTTACGCTGATCGATCGTGGGACATTCTCGAGAGCACCTGGCTGCACCGAATGATTTTTTGTGGAGTTGGGCGTCAACGACGTGTCAAAGCACAGCAAGAAGGGTCATGGGGTTCCCATCGCGCAGACCTCGCAGCACTGGCCCAAGGATTTCGAACGGCTGTGAATACAACGCTCGAATCACCGCTATGAGCAACCTCGACCGTCAGCCGAAAGATCCCGAGCTGGAATCGACATACGACCCCTCGTTGCGACCCAAACAGATGCTCTGCCACGATGGCAGTCCCATGCGTTTGGTTGCCGGGAGACATGATGACATGGCTCGGACGACTCTTTTGTCTCGCATGGCTTGGGCGACTCTTTTGTCTCGAGGATCCAAACACCCGAGACGGGCGGGATGGTGGGAATTCGCTTCTTTGGTCTTTCGACGGAGCTCTTGCATTTCTACCCCTGTCTCTTACTAACCCATTTGTCTTTATGCCGGCTTTCCTACTTCACAACCCATCATGTATCATTTTGCATTCCTATCATGTTTCTTCGTCCGAACCCATACATATAGTTCTCCCCACTTGCACGACAGCAAGCAGGATCTTGGGGGTGTGGGGGGGAGTTGAGAGGATAAGAGGGACTACAGGCTGCGAGAGGTAGAATTCGAGAGTGTTTGCGGGTTTCTTTTTCTTATTTTATTCGCAAGGCAGCGCGGGGAGTTGAGCTCATGGCGAGTTAGAATAAAACGGAGCCTATCCTTTTTCTTCCCATCCATAGCCTGTGTAGTTCTTGCTACTCGTCATGGTGGTGAGCTTGTTGGGTCGACCTGGACCAGTTGAGTACAGTTAGGTAGTTCTTGCCGGGCGATGGTAACGTGTCGAATTAGGGTCGGAATATGGGCCTCGAGCATGTATATCGCGGTGATGCGTATCACGTTTAGATGAGACGTCCTCGAAATATGCGGAATCTATCCTGTCAGCTTCGAAGCCCGGCAGGGCTCTTTTTTTTTTTTTTTTTTTTTTTTTGAGCTCTGGCGATCCGTCACAACATGACTAAGCTCATTGGCCGTGACTTTGTGGGGTACAAGGCCAACTCCGGGGTCAACAGTGGCGTCACTGCCTCGGTTTCGGTCGGCGAATAAGCAATCACATGTATTACTTGCACTGATTCCCTAGGACCCCAACAACCGTCTTCACGAGCAAACTGATCTCGGTTCTTCCCCAAACAACATAACTCTTGCCCTCTAAACATAGTATTCTCTTTTTCTGCCATCGTGAGATGCGCATCCTTTGTGGTACATCCCTTACTGGAGCTTGCTAAGCTACCACTACCAGAACGTGCCCCTCTGTCTCCATCACAGAGAATGGCGGCGCAATCGACCCTTCGCCAGACGGCGGCGGAGGAGGCAATCGCCGAGTTCATCGAGAAGTACTCCGGGCGCATACGCTCCCGCCTGCGAGGCACCACCCGGACCACCCGCCTCCTTGCCGCCCTCTCGCTTGTCGCCTCCATCGTCTTAGCAGGCGAGGGCGCGCGACGGCGATGGAGGCGCAGGCGGCTGGAGAGAGAGCAGGGGAAGAAGCTCGTGCGGACGAACTCGTGGCTGTTCAACAAGGACGGTTCTAGGACGATATATGTGCCGTACAAGAACCAGACGTCCAAGGTGGTTATCCACACGACGAAGCCCCTCACGTTTGAGGCCCATCGCCGGCTGTTCTTGAACCCGCCGAGGGTGTCGGGGCTGCGGGATGGAGCGGTTCCGGCTGTTCAGACAAAGCCCGGCCTTAATTTGGCTTTCCTTCACCAGTTCTTGAGCTTGATGAGCATCATGATCCCGCGGTGGACGAGCAAGGAGGCTGGGCTGCTCGTCAGCCACGCCGTGTTCCTCATGCTTCGGACTTACTTGTCTCTCGTTGTCGCGAGATTGGACGGAGAGATTGTAAGAGACTTAGTTACAGGGAACGGCCGCAAATTTCTCTGGGGCATCGTCAAGGTGCGTACCGATCCTGCCAGTTTACCGTTTGAATATACACTAACACTGACATGATAGTGGTGCGGTCTCGGTAGCTTCGCGTCGTATACGAACGCCACGATCAAGTTCCTCGAATCCAAAGTGTCTATCGCATTCAGAACGAGACTGACCCGCTACATCCACGACCTCTACCTCAACGACAACCTGAACTTCTACAAGCTCTCGAATCTGGACGGAGGCATCGGCCAGGGCGCGGACCAATACATCACCCAGGATCTGACGCTTTTCTGCGCGGCCGCCGCAAACTTGTACTCCTCCCTTGGCAAGCCGTTCATTGACCTATGCGTGTTCAACTACCAGCTATATCGGTCGTTGGGCCCGCTAGCCCTGACCGGTCTGACAAGCAACTACTTCTTAACCGCGAGCATCCTCCGCCGCCTCTCTCCCCCCTTTGGCAAGGTTAAGGCTGTCGAGGGCAAGAAGGAGGGTGACTTCCGGAGCCTCCATGCCCGGTTGATCGCCAACGCCGAGGAAGTTGCTTTCTACGGCGGCGCGGATATGGAGAAGCAGTTCCTTAACAAGGAGTTCAAGTCGTTGAAGAATTTCATGGAGGGAATCTACATGCTGAAGATCCGATATAACATTCTCGAGGACTTTATTCTCAAGTACAGCTGGAGTGCCTACGGATACCTGTTGTCGTCGCTTCCCGTCTTCCTCCCCGCCTGGGGCGGTTTGGGTGGCGCCATGGAACTTGCAAACGGAGCCGACAAGGGCGGAAAGGAGCGCGGCCGTATGAAGGAGTTCATCACTAATAAGCGCCTGATGCTGTCGCTTGCTGACGCCGGCGGTCGGATGATGTATTCCATCAAAGATCTATCCGAGTTGGCCGGCTACACTAGCCGCGTCTATACCCTCATATCTACGCTCCACAGGGTACACGCCAATGCGTATTATCTCCGCGGTGGCGACAGCGAACTCTACTCTCTTTCAGACGTGCAGGGTACCATCCAGAAGGGCTTCGATGGAGTTAGGTTCGAGCAAGTCCCCATTGTCGCACCCGGTCTCTGGCCGCAGGGTGGAGACGAGTTGATCGAGTCCCTGTCTATGGTTGTGCGCCGTGGCGAGCATCTCCTAGTAAGTCCCACGTAGCCCATCATGACACCAATCTATTCTAACACCGTGAAGATCTCTGGCCCCAATGGAGTCGGCAAGTCCGCCATCGCGCGTGTTCTCGCTGGCCTGTGGCCCGTCTACCGCGGCCTCGTCAGTCGCCCCAAGTCCAACGGCCAGGACGGCATCATGTTCCTCCCCCAGCGGCCCTACCTCAGTATTGGCACTTTGCGCGACCAAGTCATCTACCCCGATGGTGATCGTGATATGCGCTCTAAGGGCAGGTCCGAGAGCGATCTCAAGCGCGTTCTTGACGAGGCGCGCCTGGGGTATCTTCCCGACCGAGAGGGCGGATGGGACACGCGGAAGGAATGGAAGGATGTGCTTAGCGGTGGAGAGAAGCAGAGGATGGGCTTCGCAAGGCTGCTATACCATGAGCCGCAGTATGCCATTATTGACGAAGGAACCAGCGCGGTCTCCAGCGATGTGGAGGGTCTTCTTTACGAGACTTGCAAGGAGAAGGGGATCAGTACGTTGTCACCCTCACAATCTTCAATCCCATACCCTACCTCCTGCCGCTATTTCTTATTTATCCCGCCCCGCAACTAACATCCTTCCAGCCCTCATCACAATCTCCACCCGCGCCTCCCTGAAGAAGTATCACACCTTCAACCTCCTCATTGGAGCTGGTGACAACGCCAACGACTGGCAATTCGAGCGCATCGGCACTGAGCGCGAGAAGATGCAGGCGGAGCGTGAGCGCGCCGAGATCCGCGATCGCCTCTCGAAGGTGGACGAGTGGAAGCGCAGGCGCGACGAGGTGGAGGCCGAGCTGGCGAGGGTGTGGGTTGACGGCGGGGACACGCTGGACGCGCCCGAGTACGTCGGTGTAGAGGAGGAAGAGGAGATCGGGGTTGAGGAGGATGAGATTAGCGCCCGGGGGTCGGTGGATGACTCTATAGATGAGAGGTTTGAGGAGTCTGTTGAGGAGCTGGGGGAGTCGGCGGGGGTTGTGTAAGACCGTGGCTTTCCTGATTATGAGATGGACTTGTTGGTATAGACGGAGCATAGCGTACAATAAGAACTTACTATTAGCCCCATCACTGTGGCATCTGCTGCCTTGTGGGGCATCTGTTGCCTTTGTTTTAAATAAAAATAATAAAAAAACCCTCCGGAAAATGCGCAATGGTCTACGCTGTTGTGGTGGCCTTTTGAAGTTACGATATGTGTGGCGTGAGCGTCACTGCAAGCATATTGTTGGCACCATCAGTCTACAGTATATCTCCTCCCCATCTCACCCAAAGTTGAATGCTCGTATGGTGTTCCACACTCACCAAGTCCCGGACTTCAACCTACCGTTCTTCAGAAGTGACAGTCCCTCGCATTGCTTGCCCACCTCATATTAACATCAACGTGTCCATCTCCCAACCTACGAGAAGAGAACGATGCATATTCCTCGTACGCCATGATCTCTCCGAAAGCAACTCGCGTGGGCGATCAAGTACTCTCTCCAGCCTCCCTCCCCCCCCCCCCCCCAGGTGCCCGCTAACATCCACCTCCCGCGACACGGCATAAGTGGGACACGGCTCGGTGAAAACACCACGCCTGCGGCGGACACCGATCTCGGGACGGGGTATAATACGGAAGAGCTGCGAATGATCAGCAGGACGGACGGGTCAACTGCCGGTTCTCTCCCCCGGGCGCCCAACCACCGACCGAGTAACCTGTCCAAGGTGTATATCGACCGGAGGTTATAGGTCTGCGAGTTAGTTTAGGGTGCGGGGCTCAACCTCCATGCCGAAGCACAACACCGTCTTCACCTCTCATGTCGGTGAGCAACGCCGCCCGCAGGTCCCTTACAACTGTGGCTCACAACCACGGCAAGAAGCGAACGGGCATAATCCGCCAGACCAGGATATCCCCGGCACCAACATGCACATCTCTGGAGGCCCGCCCCGTGATCGACTTGCCCATGTTGGGCGGTCAGGATGGGCGGCCCGACATTCCCGATCCCCTCCGTCCCGCTCAGCATGCGCGAGGAACTGGCTGCAGGTTGGACGACCCGAAACAGAGGAAGTGTAAAGCCCACGGGAAAAAAACGTCATTGAACGGGGAGCGAGAAGCCACTGACTCCGGTTTGCCAGAAGCCCCGGGCGAACGGATTCTTAGATATCATCGGCGCGGCACTCAATATGTTTGCAGCAAGCGCATTAGTGTCCCGTGTGAGGGGGGCGTGGCGCGGACGGACATTAGCGGCTGGCGGGTTGACGTCGTACGCAGACAGACCCGTCTGCTGGCACTATCTCAACGTCGGCTGCTCCCGTGATGAGTTCTTGTCCTTGACGTGGGACAGCGAGAGAACCTGCAGATAAAATACCGCCGCGCCAATGAGCTGACGGAATGGTAGTTGCCTTTGACGGTATATGAGGTTCTGGTTATTCGTCAGACGTGAAAGCCGACTACAAAAAACGGATGCCTTATCCGTTGACGTTGCATGTCCACCTCGATTTCGGCCCCATAAAAACGAGAGAAAAAAAGTTGCCCTTACGAATTAGCCGTTTCCCCTAACAAAATAGGCTAAATCATTGGCGCCTGGGCGGTGCTCCAGGCTTGTCCTTGCTCGGTCTTTTTTTATCGGTCTATTCGTCTCTCCCCCACGAGACCCAGCGACGGATGATATCTCTGGCCCACAGTCCACCCGAGACGGTGGCCAAACACTATTGGTCAATCGGCCTGAGCTGCCCTTTCAAGTACCGCATGGTCGAGAGTCCGATTGGGTGATTCGTGAGTAGCGCGCCAGTCGGCTCCGGAGCTGGTCAAGCTTCGCGGGTGAAATCGACACCTGCGTCTTCGGGCCTTTTCTGGAACATCGCTGAGGCGTCTATCAAGCCTTGCCTTTAACCACGCTACATGTGTGCGATCCGAGATACCTTGATGCACAAATGTTGCTAGCCCGTCGCAGGTAGACTAGCTCCACGTTCCGCCGAGTAGATGGCCTGCGAGAACTAGATGCGATCAGCGCGTGTGAATACCCCGACGAAACCCGCGATTGGCCCTAGAAATGGCAGTGGCCCCCCCCCCCCCCCAAGACTCTGGCTACGCTCACCGAAAACGGATCCTCTAGTGTGGACAGGGGACAGAGCAGAACTGAAAACGCCGAAGCTACCTAGGAGTCTACCGAACGAGGGCACATCGATGGCTGAGGGGTTTGCGCAGTCAAGCGTGTGAGCCGATGTAGAGGTTCCATTTTCCGTCAATGGTTCGCTTCGACAGGAAACAATGCTGACTTAGTCCTCTTGCAATGCGCACTTGACCGCGGACTGTGTGTTACTGGTTCAGCTTGGCCGGCCACCCGAGGAACGGAACAGGGTGGGGTTGGGTCCATACCCTCTTGTGCCTGGATTGTGAAGTGCGCTGAAGCTCCACACTTACATGCGATTTGGCGGGAGTGGGCATAATCTCTCGCCATATTACCCATGCCAATAAGCTTGCCGGTATATGGCTCAACGGGGCTGTTTCTGCTGATATACGGGAAGCAATGGGAGAAAGTCGGCCGACTCCTTGCCAGGCAGGAAAATATGGCCCCCGCTCCGAAGTCGCCAGTGTTCCATTGCAAGGCCGATATTCCCCGTTAATTTCATTTGTGCCTCACCACGGGAACAAGCCATAACGGGATTCAACGTGCCTTGGTCTTCGGCTCCCCTCCACTCGGCAATCTTGGATCAATTCCGTACTCCCACACCGGCCAGATAACGGCCCTTCGCTAGCACCGTCTGACAAGCAAGGGGAGAGACGACGTATCAACCTTGGGGCTTTCGCCTAGCGGGGCATAACACCGAGCAGCCCCGCCATCCCGAGACTGTGTATCTGACAGGACGCGCATTATTACCCGGGTCGCAGCTCGCCGTAGCAGAAGCGTTATTGGATCAATCCAGCTATGCAGGATACCTTGCCTCAACCGGGCTGGGGGCGTTGTAACGCATTGAATGCAGAGGACAATGCGCGTTTCGTGGACAGAGCATTGCATGTACGACTTACCAGCCGGTTCGAAAGTGTACTCCAAAGTCCGTAACTCGAGGAGGCTGAGGTTTCTGGCAGAGCAATATTACTTTTCGGCGCTCGAATTTTGTGGTGTAACGGACGAGTGGAGGCGCAACACCGGGGACTCAAAGGACCGGCCGTCCCTACCTCCGCCCATTCCGTTGCTCCTTCCCCACCATGCAACCTACCCGCATCCCACGCTACATGTACGTCTTGGAAGCTCGGACCCAGGAGGGGTGTGGCTCACACTCAGGCAGGAGCAGGTAGCCACGGCCGGAAAAAAAGAACAGGAACGAGGTGGATGGGAGGATGTCTTAGCTCCCCTCTCCCAGCTTGGGGCTCATCTTATAAGTACATGTGGAATCCCATCTCCCATATGTTTCCCCTCTCGCTCTCATGCCCATGTCTTCTTTCCGCTATATCTGCCTCCGGAATTCTTATACCCAGCACCGTAGCCTATCGAAACTTGGTGTATTCCCACTCTCGCAACTTCGTGCTCCCTCTCAGCGTTCCCAACCGACACAGTCACGACGCCTCTTTCCGAACCGTTCTACACATACTCGCCTGCGCCATACGCTGCACGCACATTCACAACTCAAGATGGCCATTCCCAACATCAAGCTGAACAGTGGCGATGATATGCCCCAGGTGGGCTTCGGTCTGTGGAAGGTCGACGGCCCCGTTGCCGCAGACACCGTCTACAATGCCATCAAGGCTGGCTACCGTCTCTTTGACGGCGCCTGTGGTAAGCAGCCAGCTCTTTCCCTTTTATTTGTTCCACAGTTTGTTTCTTGTTGAAGCCGGCCGCAAGTGCCTTTGGACTGTCCCAGGGCAGGACACTTCGGTGTTAGTCGAGGGTCTCTGCTCTCTCTGATGTGGGGCGTGGGTTAGGGCACCCGCACGAGCATGGCGCAGTTGGGATAGTCGGCGGAGATGCAGAAGCCCGGTTCTTGGAGCTTTGAGAAGCTTCGCAAGGTTGCGTCGCGTCAATTGGGAGGCAAATTTGCTTTGCAACGGCTAAGTTCACAAAGTTCTCCACGTGGACAAGAAAGAGGCAGGGACCATGATGGAGAGCAATACAGGCTGAAGGGACAAAAATGGGGCCGACGTCCCTGGGGTACCCCTCTATTTACCCCGCCATGCCCCACGCGCCAAATCAGCCTGCTCCAATAGCTTCATTCGGCCCTTCTCTTCTGGGAAATGGGCCACCTGCGCCGGTTCAAAGCTTTATCGACCGGGCTCTGGAGGGGAGTTGTCCTCAATAGATGCTGCAAGTGCAGTACGGGAACCAGTTTGGCTACAGCACAGGGCTTTGCCAGCGTTCCCTGGAACTCCATCTTCTCATCGCGTCCGCGATGAGCGGGGCCTATTGAGTTATGCCGGATAGAGCATGAACCCGTGGGAGCTAGATTCTCTAACTTCACTGCAGATTACGGCAATGAGGTCGAGTGCGGTCAAGGCGTTGCGCGCGCCATCGAGGAGGGTCTCGTGAAGCGGGAAGAGCTCTTCATCGTGTCGAAGCTGTGGAACTCGTTCCACGATGGCGACCGCGTGGAGCCCATCGTCAGGAAGCAGCTTGCCGACTGGGGCATCGACTACTTCGACCTCTACATGATCCACTTCCCCGTAGCCACCGAGTATGTCGACCCCAGCGTTCGTTACCCTCCCGGTTGGCACTATGATGGCCAATCCAAGATTGTCCGCTCCAAGGCCTCCATTCAAGAGACCTGGACCGCGTTCGAGGGCCTCGTCGCGAAGGGTCTCGCCAAGAACATCGGCGTCTGCAACTTCCAGGCCCAGCTCCTCTACGACCTCCTCCGCTACGCCAAGATCCCTCCTGCCACCCTTCAGGTCGAGCACCACCCCTACCTCGTCCAGCCCGAGCTTGTCAAGCTCACCAAGGCCGAGGGAATTGCCTTTACGGCCTACTCGTCTCTAGGCTCCACCAGCTTCGACGAGTTCCACTTCAAGCGGGCCGAGGGCCTCACACCTCTCCTCCAGCACCCCACCATCACCTCCATCGCCGAAAAGCACGGCAAGACGCCCGCCAAAGTTCTTCTCCGGTGGGCGACGCAACGCGGCCTCGCTGTCATTCCCAAGACTACCCGCCCCGCCGTCATGGCCGAAAACCTCGACTGCGTCGCCTTCGACCTTACCGAGGAGGAGATTGAAGCCATCACTGGGCTTGACAAGGGCCTCCGATTTAACCAACCCCCCAACGTAAGTACATAGATGTCCATACATCCGGTTCCTCTTGACGCTGGGCTTAGCCTTCCAATACGGTTGTTATGAGAGTTGTTACTGACTTTCAGTTCTAGTACTTCCCCACTGAGCTGCTCTGGATCTTCGGGTAAAGGATAATACTAGCCATATATTTCTCACGACTTGTATTTGATGACCCAATAAACGCCTTGACATTTCTGGGTAGAGCCCCCAGCCACTAGAGAACATTTTTGTGGCGCAGTATTGGAACATGAATGACTTGAATCTCCGCAACCCCCTAACCATGTCGCATAACTAGAGCGTATCAGTGTAAAAGCGCAAACTCCCTTGCGCCTATGTGGTGTTCTCTACCCGCCACTACCCGAAGTAAAATTGCCCGTTTCATAAATACATTGTCCTCATAAAGTGAGCCGTGATATAAACCCTCATTGACGCCAAAGGGAACGGAACCCGATATGCGCAAGAACCGATCGATCGGGATCCATGGTGACGCCAACGCCCGCGTTATGGAAGGAGATAGGAAGACGAGAGGAGAGGATCGAACATGTCATGTGTATGGTATATTAAACCTTGACGAAAGCTGCGCCGATAAGTTAGAGACTGGGAGATCATAACGTAGCAATGGGGACAAGCCCGTCGTGGGTGGGGAGTTAATGTGTTGGAGGGCCACGTACTAGCATCGATCTGAGCAAGCTGGGGCAGCGCCAACCTGACTTTATTCCTGTATAGTGCCGGCCCGCGAGTCTGAAGAGGGTTCCCCTCAAAGTACACTGTCGACAACTCCTTCTTGTCCTTCAATACCTTCTCGACCTCGGCAAAGTCTGTCAGCAGGTTGTAGCTCGCCCAAATCTCCTCGAGCTCCACCAAAGGCTCGAGTCCGTTGAGGCTCGCGACCTTGTTGTTTGAGATCTCGAGGATGCGGAGTTTGGTGTTTTTCTCGAGACCATTCAGAGTCTCGAGGGCGTTGTCAGAGATGTAGAGCTCCTCTAGCTGGGGCACGTCCGCGAGGGGCGAGAGGTCGCGGATGCGGTTGGCTTGAATAGAGAGGAGGCGGAGCTTGGGAAGGGAGGCCAGGCCAGTGAGCTCAGTGATCTTGTTCTTGGCTAGCCAGAGCTCCTCGAGGTTCGACAGCGACTCGAGATTCTGTATCTCGCGAATGCGATTGGACCCCAGCTCCAGTGAGGCCAGGTTCCGCAGGCCGTCGAGCCCCTCTATGCGAGAGATCTTGTTCGAGACGAGGAACAGTTCGCGAAGCTCGGTGAGGTGATCCACGTGCTTGATGTGGCGGATCTTATTGAAGCTGAGATCGAGGGATGTGAGGTTTGTGAGGTCGTCGAGGCCGCGGATGCGGGTAATGAGGTTGTCGTAGAGGTCGAGGTCCGTGAGGGTCGCAGCGAGGCAGGAGAGGCCCTCTATGGTCTGGATGGAGTTCTGGCGGAAGCAGAGGCGGGCGACCTGCTTGAAGCGGTCGAGGCGGAGGGCAGATATGGAGGAGACGCGGGACTGCGTGACTATGATCTCGTCCGTGTCGAGGGGTTCACCATCGAGAAGGTCTGGGAGGAGCTGTTAGTCTGATTCACTAGTCTAGGGACCGGCGACGGGCTTAAAGTTGTATCTGAAGGGAATAGGTAAACGAACCTTCATCGGCAGAGATCTCTTCGCCCTGGAGCACGTTCTCCTCATCGGAGTACTCGGGGTCCGACAACGCGTCCGCGTTCGCCAACGTTGCGCGGTCGAGGCGCAGCTTACCGTCCCACCCCTTGTCGTTCTTCAGTCCCTGGCCAGCCTCGGCATCGTGACTGTGGTGTTGTACTTCCTCGGGTTCCTCGAGAGTAATGTGAGAAACGGACTCCTTGCGTTCCGAGCGCTCGATGTCAGGAGGGGCGTCCTCAGGTTCGGAGACCTTGACGTGGTGAGGGGCTGGTCCTGTTGATTGCTCCGGAGGGGCAGCCATCACGGGCGGGAGTATGAGCGATAAGGAAGAGCAGCGCGGAAGGGGGCATGTGATTTGAGTTGCGCGATTGTTGGTTAGGCGGCCGATGATCGGATGGGTGTATGAGACGAGAGATTGAGCGTTGAAGAGTACGTTTGCGATACTTTGCAAACCGTCAGGGTCCTGGGTGCCCCGCTCTTACGGACGCCATCTCCCTGGCCAGGTACTTCGACTCGCTGCACCCATTGTTCTGATCCACAAGTATCACCTCAATAGAATCGTCCTAGTTGGGCCGCCATATTTTGGGTTGAATAATGCCAACCCAAAGCTGAATCGGACTGCCGTGAGGGAATTATTGAAAGATGATGCTTGTTTCGATCTGATTCGCACCCTTGAATACATACTGGTGGATTTATAATGAGGGAGCGGATCTTGTTCCTTTGGGCGGTCAACGTTCTGCGGCGCGAACCGGATTCGGTACTTCGTACCAAGCTGGAGCTAGGTAACATGTCAATTCGTCTCTACCACCGTCGCATGTCACGACCTACGCAAGCTTGTCATCACTGCGCTTTGTGCTGCGCCAGAGAGCCCTAGGTGTCCTATATTCGAAATGGCAATGAATTTTTGCAGACTTATCCGCTGACTGTCGTTTAAAGCTCCGAGGTACAATGGCCCAGGGGGAAAGACCACCATGGCAGCGAGATCCCTCACCTCCTCCCTCCGGATGACACGCATCGCGGCCGCACGCCCGGTCCCGTCGCATCGGCGACCGGAGTATGCTCAGGTCCGGCGACTCCATCTCAACCCCATACTCGCTCCACCGCTATTGTTCTGCGGTCTCCTGGCTGCCCTCTGGACCTGGAAGTGCACGATGTTGGTTGTCTTCCAAAACAAGATCATCTACACGCCGGGACTCCCGCCGAACGCGCGCCGAGAGACGATAGCTGACTATGAGTCTGAATGCTACGGGATCCACTGGCAAGAGGAGAGGATACGGGCTATAGACAACACGAGTCTAGCCCTCTGCATAGCGGAGGTACGCGCGGGTGAGGATAGGAAGAAGCTACGGGCACCAACAGACTCCCGCCGCACCGCAGTATATATTCTTTACTTCCAGGGTTAGCCGCCATACTCCGCCTTTCGAGATGTCGCAAGTTCTCATACTTTCACTAGGTAACGCATCATCACTCCCACCGCGGCTCCCCGACCTGTCTGCCGTCCTCCGAACGCTACGAGACCGCGACAAATCCGCTGAGTATACATACACGATGGTGTGCCTGAGCTACCGCGGGTACTGGACCTCTAGAGGGCGTCCCTCAGAGCGGGGGATCAACAAAGATGCGGATGCTGCGCTTCACTGGATCGCAGACAGGTCACAGAGGGAATCGGAGCAGACTGGCAAGCCGCCCGTCCTGATATTCTGGGGCCAGAGTGTGGGAACGGGCTTTGCCACGAACCTTGCCGTGTCATCCAACTTTCCAAAGTCGCTTCGCCTAGACTCTATGATCTTGGAGACACCGTTCTTGTCGATGAAGGAGATGCTGGCGGCGGTGTATCCGGACAAGTGGGTGCCTTACAGGCACCTGTGGCCGTTCTTACGAAACCATTTGAATAATTGGGGAAACATGGGTATCCTAGCAGGACAGAGCA
Source organism: Microascus cirrosus (assembly GCA_030271035.1). Taxonomy (NCBI): domain Eukaryota; kingdom Fungi; phylum Ascomycota; class Sordariomycetes; order Microascales; family Microascaceae; genus Microascus; species Microascus cirrosus. Next base: position 46,762 of record JAMBUN010000061.1, read on the forward strand.
AAGCTGCGAAGGTTACACCGCCAAGAATATTCATCCTGGAAGCCGGGAGGGATGAGTTGGTCCCGCCGAGTCACTCGGAGGGGATCATCGAGCGGTGCGAGGAAGTTGGGCTACCGGTTGAAAAGGCGGTTGTTCCCTCCGCGTATCATAACGAAGCGATAATCCGATCAGCGGGAAAGAACGCAGTAGCGCGGGCTATTCAAACGCACGCAGCCGAGGCAGCTGCGCGGCGGCGAAATGGGACAGAAGCTGAATGAATCCGGAGCGTATTGCACGCTTGAGGAATATTCCTCCGTTACAGGGAACCAGGGAGTTGGATCATTATGGATCCCAAGAGCAGGGGTTAAAGTGCCTGCAGGACCATGGGGCATCCGTGACAGGGGAATAAGCAGGTCTGCATTTGGAACGCGCCGATTCATCCGTATACCGTACAAAGATATTTGCATGATGAGGTAGAGATGGCTCGCCGTTTGCTTCCTCGACTTCGTACCCCTCACCCAACCGGCGTGTAACCTGAACTTGTAGTGCGGACTGGTCTGTAAATATGACTTCTGTAGAACAAAGGTTCCGAGTGCCGACGTCGCCACAGATTTGTTGATACATTGAAGGTCGCGGACCGTGGTCCAAGATGACCTTCGGCAAGGCAGCAGATCCATTGCGCAAGGCCACAATGACTCTTACTCGTTAATTGGACGTGCGTTTCAATTAACATCCCTGACTTGGGTGACGGCTTGGACCTCCACCTGAGGCCCGGGATCTCAACTCCTTCGGGAGAGTGGGACGGAGCTGGTCCACTGAGCGACGTGAAGCTTTGTCAAGGTCCATCAATCGAGGAAGGGCAGATAGGCCGAGACGGGGGTCGAGATAGCCTTTTGTAGAGCCAATTGGCTTCCTTTTGTTAGAACAATGCCATTCTTGGGAAAATCCCGTTGTTCTCGACATTTTGTTTCCATGTTATGGCACGATGATGACGAGAGCGCTATCAGCCTCTCACTCGGCAAGGTGCCCAACCTCTCAAACGGCTCGCTCCAACATTGGGGTTTGCGCCATGTACCTCCGTACTGGTAGGATGAAAGCTGGTCCACCGCGCCAGGCACAAGGACACCCCCCTGGTCAGCCTTGCACCCTTCATTGGCCCTCTTCGCCCTCCCAAGGGTGTGTGAGTCGACGCTGATCCAGCCTCTCGCACCCTTCCTCCCCATCATTCCGTTTCTGGCAGCTGGGTAATCCCGGCATCTTCGCCTCCCATTCCCAGTTTTGTCCTCCCACCCCTTGCTTCAGCGACGCAAAAGATGGGGACCCCCGTCCTAAAATTACAAGGCCGAGCCACAAGCCCATTCCTGGTTCCCCGACCCCTGCGCTGGCCCCTCCGTTTGTGCCCGCAAGCCCAGTCCCGCCCAAATTTCCAGGACCCCCACTACGAGGTCAGCTGATACCGCGGACAGTTGGCGCAGTGGTACAAAGCACTCTAACGCGACGGGAACGTGTCGGGAATGGGAACATCACGGAATGCACAGCCCGCACCTGAACCTGCCGTTTCTCGGTAGAAGAAGCACGAATGTCACCCCCTAAAACCCCGCTACCAGCTTGGGCCACCGTAACTCACGTCCCCTTTTTGGACTTTTTGCAAGGGAGTGAGGCCGAGATTTTTTCTTTTGGTCTCGGCTTCGCCATGTACTGTTGTTGCCTTTGGGGAGTATATAGAGGAGCCGTTCCCTCCGCCCAGCTGTGACTCGGAACCTCCTGATTCTACTCATCCGGACCAGACACGAAAGCCTGGCAGCCTGGAAGGTAAGGTAAATCGCGACAAGAACGGAATTTCTCGCAACATCGGTCGTCATCATTGTAGCGACCACTGGAAGCCTGGACATTGGTTTCCATCCATTTTAAATAGCCATCGTCGGGTCATTTTACTTTGTACTTTTTTTTCGCATCAACTTTCCTCTCTTCTAAATTTCCATCACTTTCTACGCCTCCAGCGAAGAAGCCATCATTTTCACCCACGACTTGACGACTTTGTACGATTAAAGTGAAAGGTACACCACGATGTTCAGCTCACGACGCCGAGATTCCCATTCCACCACCAGGAGCTTTTCCAAGGGCTACAAGGTGAACAAGTCAAGCTCGTCTTTCAGCAAGGAAGCGGGGGTTTCCAAGCGGAGACACGACTCTCGCCGGAGGCCTACGACCGCCTCGACTGTTACGACTAATGATCCCGATACGCCCATCACGAAGTGAGTCTCCAAATTCATTTCATCCCAACGCCCTCATTCGTCTCATTTTCTAACATTAAGTCCCTTCCCAGCAACCCCTCATCCGCGATAATCACACTCGTCGTCGGCAATGAACACCGCCTATTCGCCGCCCATGAGGACGTCCTCTGCCTCTCGCCCTTCTTCCGGGCAGCCCTGAACCAGAATTTCGCTGAGGGAAACACAAAGCGCATTGCACTTCCGGATGAGGAGCCCGAGATCTTCTCGTCCGTCCTGGAGTTCATGTACAAGGGCGACTACTACCCTCGCCTCGTACACAGCAAGCGGCGCAACTCGTGGGAGCTAGAGCCAGCCGATGCGGAACGCCCCATCGAGTCGACGGTGTATCATCACAGCGTGGACGGAGAGTTGTTGAAGGATACGGTTATTTACTGCGCTGGGGAGAAGTACGGACTTGAGGAGTTGAAGAAGGTTTCACTGCGGAAGCAGGGACTCCGTAAGTTTCATAAACAACCCCAATAGTACTTTTCGTGTAAGTTTAGTTCCTAACCGAAGTGAATCTTTTCAGAGTCTGGAATCCAATGCAGCACAATCCTTGCCTCAGCGCGCTACGCCTACGCTCACACACCCGACTCGGACTCCAAACTGCGTGCCCACTACCTCGCGCTCATCATCCGAAGCCGTAACACTTTTAAGCGCAGCGGGACGATGCAGCTCGAGATGTGGAACGGAGGCACGCCACTCTTCTTTGACCTCTTTGTTGCACTTTGCAACCACGTCGATGACATCTCGGCCTCGTAAGATCATCTCTAGAAAACCGAATATTTGGAATTTCCAACTTGCTAACATGGTCATACAGGTCTACTCCCCGCAGCAACCGACACTTCTAGGCTGCTCTTCATCTGGTCTCTCATCTCACCTCACTTGCACGACATCCATTCGCACCTTATCTTGATAATGATCTTACGCTCTCCCTTTTTCAATCTCTACTTCGTCATTTTCAATTCCTATTTTGCTTCATTTTCACTGCAGATACATAGAGAATTTCTTTCGGATTCACAAGATTTGCGAAAATCAGAAAGAAAATAACAGAGGGTAACAAGATCGGAGCGTTTTGGGCGTTTTCACTTACTTTCTTCGTTTCTATTTCGTCCAGTTGGCGGTATATTTGTCTTTCCTCTACGTCCTTGGCGTCTGTTCTCTTACTTCTGATTCCCCGGGATGACTTGTTTTGATGGATCTGTTTTCCTTGTTCGGCGGTCTACATTGCCTTGTATCATTACGTCTTCGGTCTGCCATTTTCAAGAAAACGGGCTCAAGTTAGGTTGGAAGGGTTATTTCCTACGGTTCTGTTTTACCGTAGTTTCTATCACGGAAGGTAAAAACGAGATTGGAACTTTTCGAGGTTGGAGGAGAGCCTGAGGCTCGTATCCTCGGGGATCTCGGAAGCAGGATGGCGGTGGGTATGTGCTTGTATTATTACCATTCTTGACACTCTTTGCGATGGAAAATTGGTGGACGTGATTCGCGCGTATAATAAATCAGAGATGTCCGTACGTTCAATACAGGGTCATTTTCTTCGTTCCTCCCACCTGTGTGCATCCAAAGTACAATGGGGCAACTGTGTCTTTGGCATCGCGGTCCGAGTGCCTCCCGTATCTCCTTCCTCCAGGACCCAGAATGCATCAACCCATCGTATCCACCGTTGCTATAAGAGGTATATGTAGTCAATCTCCACCTAGCCGTGACTCACGAATCCGCCTGTTTCGTAACAGTGGGCACCGACATTCGTTTGCTCTCCCTGGATATCGCCATCTCATTTAACCCTTCATGGTTTAAGTGCTTGCAGAAGAACCAAGGCGTTGGGAGGGTGGGGTGGAGACGACATGGGGTCGAGACTGGGGTTGGTGTGCTGGGAAAGAAGCATGATGTGAAGAGGTACTTATAAGTACCTCCTGGCAAGGGGATTTGACGGTGCCAAACATGGAATAGAAAGTCGTTTTCAGAATACCCGAACATCGTTGCCAACGTTCTTCGCCAGGAGATTGTCCCTGCATGGCTTGATGTTTGTAACTTGTCCATGTCCGTACCCGCTATGAAAGGGAAACAATATTGCACAAATGCTTGTGAGACTTCCACCCCCCTCGATAAACGACAATCCTGGAAAGGGGGCGCATCAATACGGATACGCCCCCTCCATGGTAATCCTCGGTCTCATACACCCGTCCCCGGAAACGCTCCGGTTTTCGAAAGGACCACCATCCCACGCTCTCTCGCGATGTACCCCTTCATGAGATTCTAGCGTTCCACTCCGTTAGTGACTCATTTCTTATTAACACGGGATGCGAGATTGGGCAGGGATTTGATTCGTGGGTGTCCACGAGGCACGATGTTGCCTGCCAGCCTCAGGCAGAAACGCCGCGCTCTTGGCGCAATGACACGGGCTTTCGGTGACGTACAAGGCTGGCAGTGGCCACGCGGAAGCCAGAGGGAGTCATCTGCACAAGGCGCCTTGTGGGTTGGGAAGTGGCGGATAGACGCCTTGACGAAAAAGTTGTCCGACGTACCTTGTAAATCATGTTCGCCAAGAAACACTCCACCTCGTCCGTATCGATCCGATCTCCGTCGCTCTTGAGGTTAATAGCCGCTTGGAACTCCGCGATCGGGATGCGCGTGCGTCGGAGAGGCGCCGCGCCCTCTTTCGGCTCTTCGAAACCTCCCGCAATGAAAACCCTCCTGAAGAGGTTCCGCATGGCAATGTCCCGGCTGCGTTCTAGCGCCAGGTAGATCCTCTTCTTCACGAACACATCCTCGCCTTCCTGCAGCGCGACGTCAAATTCGTGAAGGTCGCCCCGTCGGATGCACTGTGCTAAGAGGAGGAACATATCTTGGAGTCTGGGGTACGGCTCGAGGAGAGCCTTGGTGGGGAGTTTGTGAGAGGTAAGGAGACGGCATGGGACAAGGTATGTTAGGATGTGCCTGCACTGGGTTAGCTTTTCATATTTGCGGATGGAGCGGGCATGCGACATCGTGACGACGTACTCCTTGTTCCTCAGGGCCCCCTTGTGACAGAGCAGCCATGCCGCTGTAAGTTGCTCATCGGCCTTGTTCTTACGTCAGTATAGATGACTGGTGAAATAAGTAATTCGTTCCCTACCTCTTGATAGTTTTCCTCTAAGAACGCAAGAACTCCAGCGTAGTATTTAAACGTCACCTGTTGGGCTGTAGGGAAACTCTCCAGGGGTGGCATGTCTCCTTGGTAGGCTGAGAGTGCCTTGAGTATGGTCCTCGACAGACTGACAGAATTGAGCTTGAAGTAGGTCTTGAATAGGAGGTTGATGATGAAGTAGATTCCCCATTTCCTCGACTCTTCCAGGGGTGCCCTAGGCAAGAAAGCCACGTTAGTCTTCGCGCCCGCTGATTCTCTCGTCACGACCCTGGGGCTCACCTATCACTCAAGCAGAGTGTAAAGATTCGCTTCAGTACCTGCTCAGAATCTCGGAGCTGCGCACTCTTGTCCATCTCCGGATCAAAATCATCTGCAAGGGAGAGATCCTTGTCCGTCATTGGACTCTTTGCCTTCTCCTCGTCTGATTTGATAGCGTACAGATACAGGTGCTTGCCCATGACGTAGAGGCACGGAAGGGTCCATGCCTCGAAGCTGTGGTTCGTATAGCCCCTGACTACGAAGGACGTAAGTTCCTTCCACACCTCATAGATCTTTGACCACGACGGAGCCTATCATGGTCAGTCGCAAGGTTCGACTTGCCAGCGGTGGCTCGTTTGTGGATTGCCTATTTACCTTTCCACTATCGACTAGCTCGGTCATAGGAACTATCTCTGACAGGGCTTTCCAGTATGCTGTGAGAATATCCACCCACCCGTTAAACTCGTCGTCAGGCAAGTTCCTGAGGTAGGAAGATTTTCTCAGGGCCCTAGATACGTCCTTCTTTACTGACGCCGCATGGGTGCTCTTCCATATCGACTGTAAGCGGCCTGGCTTATCCGGGGGCGAGATTGGAAGGAGAGTCTGGGCCACCTGGTAGCCATTGCCGGTTGAGTGCGCCTCGGCGAGTTCACTTGCCAGCTCGTCCATAGTCCCCGATGGCGTTGGTGGCTGGTGGTGATGGGCCGAGAACGAAGCTTCAACTGACAATTGTTGAGTTTCGAAGCGTGGGACTGACACCCCTCTAATATATTATGTTTGTCACTGGGGTGAATAAGTGACCGACAACTCCTTCCCAAAGGGAGCAGCTCTGGGGGGCGTTCCAGCTCCCCCACCACTCACAAACACACAGTGTCTTCGTACAGTCTGAAAAGATATTAATACATTACAATTCTATCAAAAAGGCGCTACGCCACGATCCACAGCCATATCGCTAGCGGTCAGAAGTGGCTGAAATTCTTAGGGCTCACGCAGAAAAATATTCCACACTCCTGGTTTCTGCCAACCTTGTTGTGCGCATCCGATTCTCGACATTTCCACCACCACCAAAGCCTCGACAATCGACCACTCGTCCAACTGACACAGTAAGTTATTCCTTCTGCAATTCCATAGTATTTACTCTCAGTGTATTTCTAACGGATCTCCAAAGATGGGTAAGACTTCCCCTTCTCTACTCAGCTGCGAAATGCGAAATTATCACCCCAAGCGAGCCACTTCTTCGACCGATGCGCCCGTCCTGCGAACTCGTCGACAGCGCGCCAATTCGTCTAGGGGAGGGCACGAATGCAATCTCGTCTCTCACGGATGAACCAGTTTCCTGCAGCGGGGGATTTTGCTTTCTTCACACTTGGTGATCGAATTGGAGGGAAACAAATCACCAAAATTTCTCTGCCCTCCCCGCCGGGTCCATTGACTACGCTCGCTGTCCGACGACTCGCGAAATACGCTGCTCACGTCCGCAGTGGCTCCTTGGGATTGAGAAAACTATGAGAAAGGCAGTTGACTGGCAGAGATTTGAGCTAACGGTATCCAGGTCGTCTTCAAGAGTACGAGGTGATCGGGCGTCACCTGCCCACCGAGGCTCAGCCCACCCCTACCCTCTACCGCATGACCATCTTCGCGCCGAACACCTCTGTTGCGAAGTCCCGCTATTGGTACTTCTTGCGTGGTCTCAAGAAGGTCAAGAAGGCCACGGGTGAGATTGTTTCTGTGAAGGAGGTTCGTGGTTCCAGCCCCTTGCGCTTCCTGGGGGAAGACCGGGAAGAAGGTGCCAGTGAGCCGTCAACTAACGCACATCCGACTACAGATCCAGGAGAAGCACCCCCTCAAGGTCAAGAACTTCGGCATCTGGCTCCGTTACGACTCGCGGTCCGGTACCCACAACATGTACAAGGAGTACCGTGAGATGTCGAGGACGGATGCTGTTGAGGCGCTGTACTCCGACATGGCCGCCCGTCACCGTGCTCGCTTCAGGTCCATCCACGTACGATTGATCCCACCCCTATAATATGTTAGAGGTCATCTTGCTAATCCCACCACAGATTCTCCGCGTCGTCGAGCTCGAGAAGACCGAGGACGTCAAGAGGCCCTACATCAAGCAGCTTCTCGCCAAGGACCTCAAGTTCCCTCTCCCCCACCGTGTCGCGAAGAACAGCACGAAGAAGCTCTTCAGTGCCAAGCGTCCTTCGACTTTCGCTTAAAGGAATGGTCATTGTTTTGGGGCAGGGATTCGGCAGGTTGCGAGGGTGTTATTACGGTCCATGGAAGTACCTTGCATTTTGTCCGTATTAGTCGGATGGGCGTCCAAGTCATGGAAAATGAATGAACCAATACGATGAGTTCTCTCGTGACGAATCATGGTCGTGTGGAAGGCGCTCCGGCATAGATGGTTCCCCTCTGTGTCGTCGTTATATCTAAGGGGTGAAGCCGGGTGGAGATCTCGGCCGGGGACGGATAGAAAGTCGAAAAAGACATTTACGACGATTCAAGTTGACGGGGCTGCCGTTTGGTGACGATGTTCTACGTATAGCTTGTGGAAGAGGAATACGAGATCCGCGCCCTTCGCATGACAAGCTGCAGGGTTGGCGCTTGCCATTCCCCCCCTCGTTGAACCAGTCCAGCGCCTGCCTTGGTAATATTATTCTCCTTGTACCCCGCATCGTTAACACAAGGTTTTCACTCAGTTTGCCCTTAATCGGTCATAACTACTGATAACCTAGACGCAAACACCAAGACGAAAGCATCACTATGGAGCCTACCAAACACCGATATGTATCTGTAAAGTCAACCCTGCCTCTTGTCCCCTACCCACCTCAAACCTCTCGTGCACCCATCACAACACCCCGCCTCACCCTCCGCCCTTTCCTTGACAGTGACCTCCCGTCCTTCTTCGCCTTGCGTTCCAACGCCGAGGCCATGTCCTTCACTGCGCGGGGAACCCCCGACATGGACATCGAGGAGACGAAGAAGGTCCTCGCGCGGTACCTCCCACCCAACGACCGTGACACGTACGTTCTGGCCATCTTCGAGCGGGAAACGGGCCGGTTCATAGGAATGGGGGGCAGCCTGTCGAGGGAGGACGAGCTGGGGTGGCCGGGGATCGGGTACGCGCTGTTCCCCGATGTGTGGGGACGCGGGTACGCGTCGGAGTTCATCAAGGCGTTCATGGAGGTGTGGTGGGGGTTGGAGAGGGGGGAAGCGGTTGTGAGGGCTGAGGCGATGAGTCTTATGGGACAGGGAGAGGTTGTGGATGGGGATGTAGTGAAGGAGTTGATGGTTGCGATCGCGCAGAGCAGGAATATTGCGAGTGGTAAGGTGCTGGGGAAGGTTGGGTTCGTGAAGGTTGCAGAATGGATTGCGGAGAAGCTTGATGGGAGCGGGCTAGAGACGGTGTTTGTGTTTGCTTGTTCCAAGCCGGGGTGATGGCTCTCTGCTGAAGATCGCAAAGGCCTCGGGAAAATGAACCATATTGAAGCCGTGACAAGACCCTATCCCTTCAACGCGGGCAGTTCATCATATCGTTGGCCTCGCCCAATACTTAGGGGAGTTGGTCCAAGATCACAAAAAGTAAAGGTCCTTGTAGAGACGCTCGGGAGGTAGGGGTAAAGGGGGTTTGGAGCATAAAAAGGCAACCTTCATTAGTATCACGCTGCCCTTAGTTTGACGACCTTGTTGCTATCTCTAACATACCATCCATAAGATAGACAGCTAGGGGGTGGGGTATAGTGATTCACACAATTAACCATCGCAGAATAACATCTATAGTCAAGAAAGACTCATGAAAGTTGACACGGCAGGATGGCCGAGCGGTCTAAGGCGCTGCACTCAAGAAATATCTCTTTCCAGAGAAAATTTGGAAGGATTGCAGTTTCGAAAGAAGCGTGGGTTCAAATCCCACTCCTGTCAAATTCATAATTTTTTTCCCCTTTTGAAAGGAGGTCGGTGTGGGGGCAGCCAACCTTTTAAGCATTCGAATCCTCCACACTGTGGTTCAACGGCCCTTTACCACCGGTACCAATTTCTACGTAATCTGTGGTTATAGCTTGAACTGGGACTATAAAAGTGCTGCTGAGCGTCAATCAGAGTAATGGTATCTGGAACAGGGTCCCAGGGCTTATGTGACTTGCTGGCTCCCATTGTTGGGTAAGTAGCTGGGGCTTTATATTGGGATATTCGAGATTCTTACTCCCCTCTTTGTTTCTTGGAGGATTTTGTCACTTCCAGGCAAATGCCACCAGTTCTGACAACGGCTGGTTGAAAATTGCCCCTTGCGGCACAGGAACTCATGAGGAGGCGTCAAAAGATAAATCTGTAATAAAGTGACTATGTGGACCTGCTTGCCTTTGGCCTTCCCGCGTGTCGCCTACTCCTTCCAGGATCAAACGGCGACGGCATCAAGGTTCGCGGCGCTTGAGCAGGCCTCCGAAAACGAGCGGATGCCCGGCTCAGTAGGCCCCCACACAGGCGGCTCGCGCCTCTGATCCTTGCACATGCCAGCCCTCTGATCTGCTGGACTGGGTTGCAACATGCACCCACCACGGACGTCTACCTTGGGGTCAGGACGCCGATGCGAATATTGGTACCGTGGCTTGGCTGCACGTGTCGAGCCACCTCATCCAAGCGATTTCCAAGCTGACAACCGGCGGCGCTCCATTATGACACGGAAGGGGGCACTGGCAATGGGGCACAAGACTTGGATCGAGGCGAAGGCGCCTAGATCAGTCCATGTTTCGTTTCGGCGCTGGCCAAGCCTTTTTCTGGGCTGAGCCCACTAAATCCGCTTGTATTCTGCGAGACCAACACTGAGATCTGGTATGACCGCTGTCGCCCCCGCGTCACCTATCCCACCTTCTGCCTACACACGCCCCGTCCCCACATTTCCCCTCGTCCACTTCGACTCGATGCGAAGAGGGATCGGTGCTGCGCCGACGGGACGACACGCGGGAGACATAAGCAGCAGGCAGCCCGGGCGAAAAAGGTATAAGGGGCTCATGAGTCGGTGAACTTTCCTTTCTAAGCCGAAGCATGACCGCATCCGCCCCAACCCTCTTTTATCCCGCCATTCCGTCATCGCCGCCCACGGGCTTCCCCGAGTCCCGCAGCCACCCGTGTCCCGCTACACCAAGCGGCGGTCCGCCATAAAACCCATCGCTCGCCAGTTCCATTTCTCCAGGATTACTAGCGAATTAGCCACGAGGTGGGACGTTCGCGACATATTCTGAGGAGATCACTGCCCGCGACTCGCCGCGACCCCTCCCCGACTTGCAGATCATCTAGATCCCGGAAAACCATCAGCAAGGGAACCCCCAGATTGACTTTGACCCGGCCCATCATGGCGCCGCAAGCGCCGGACCCTAAAGCTTATTATGGGTACTTGTTCCAGCCCGACAAGACGCCGACTGATACCCTCAACGCCTTGCTAAGGGCGATTGCGAAACACATTGTACGAGCATCTCGCATTTTCCAGGGGAAGAAGAGGGACAGCTTTGCGACTAACTGCTCTAACGCAGATTACCGAGGTCGGAGACAAGGATGAGGATACTCTCACGCCCAAGAAACTTGCTGCCTTCTATCGTGAGGCTGGTGGTGACTATGACCGTACGTATCAATCACAGTAGGCTCAACACAACCCATCGCATCCTTGTCTCCCTACCATACCACCACGCATCAACAACTCCTGCTAACCGTAAACTTGCCATATTCAGGTCTCTTCCTCGAAATCCCCCACAACAGCATCTCATACATCTGGAGCAACATAGGCTGCCAGCACACCCTCCAGCCCTGCGACAACGACTTCTTGCCACCCTCCATCCCTGCTCTCACCATCCGCGGCTTCGTCAAGTGGGAGGCCGTCGAGCTCCTGCTCGACCCCACCTCACACGTTCCCTTCCTTCAACACGCGGTGCAGAACTGGGATCTAAAGCACCCTGACGATGGCACGTCTTTCCCTGCGCCACTACCTGTTGACGCTTTCCCGACGGAGCCGGACGCGGAGATGGTGAAGTGGCACGAGGAGAAGCTCGAGGCGTTAAAGGCGGAAGGGCCCGCGGAGGAGGAGAAGGAGAAGACGCCGAGGCCCTCAAGCCCGAGAGAAACCCGCCGGCGGCGGTCGCCGCGCCCGTCGCCGATGTCGTCCCCACGTCGCCCGATTCCCAAACGAAGCGATTCCTCCAGCGAGGAGTCGTTGCGGGGCCGGAGACCGGGCGACGTCGGCAGCGGCGTGCACTACGTATATACCGCGCGACCGAATATCCGGCGGCCAACAGGAGACAGCTATTTCCCAACTGTGGACGAGGAAGGTGGCTTCCGGAGACGCAGCTTCTCGGACCACCCCTCACCGACAGACAGGCGGAGGTCACCCGAGGTTCTCCGGCCACCACGGGCTCCGCAACCGAGACGGTACAGTCAGCCGCGCGTGAACCCCATAATCGTGTCGTCGGACTCCGAAGACGAGGGTCCTAAAACGCGGTCAAGGGTGAAGCACGGGAGCGACCCAGCGCTACACAAGTTGCCGGGCGCTAGACCATCTGTACGCCATGCACCCACGGGCTTCGTGTCACCGAAGAGGGGGTACTCGCCAAACCTCCGCGCACCGCCCTCGGACAACGGAGATAGGAGGAAAAGCTTCCCGTTTGGGGATGTGAAGGAAAAGCTGATGCACACGGTTTCGGGAATATTGTCAAGCAACCCCGGGAACGGAGCTAGCGGGAAAACTATTCCGGAAAGGCCGCGGAGCGCATCGCGGACGAATTCGCATACGTCGAGCTCATATCTGCGACCAGATGAGTACGTGGCAAGGAGAGAGGTGGAGTCCGATGATTCGGATGCGGAGTACGATTCGTCCGAGAGGGGGCGGAGGAGGAGAAGGGAGCAAGAGAGAGAGAGAGGCCGGTTGAAGGCTGCGCAGAGGGCGCGCGAGAGAGATAGGGAAAGGAATGTGAGGGATAGGGTGAAGGAGAGGCTTCCTGACATGTACGATGAAAGGCCATTACGACCGCACCCGAAGAGGTCGAGTCCGTACCGGAGAGGTGGACTCCACCCGGATGGGGGCCCTAGGCGGGAGGATTGGGAAGGGTATGAGGGATCGAGGGAGAGGCCTAGGAATGATAGAAGGCGGAGAGGTGCTCATCACGCTTATCGGGACTGATGGTATGGACCAGGCGTTTCGGGAGGGGTAGGGCAATGATCTACGAACTTTGTGCATGACGGGATGATAGGTGCAAAGCACACGGTTAGCGGGAAGAGTTTCTTTTGGGTGTATTGCACTGGTAGCCTAAGGCGTTTGGGAAACGGGTGTCTCTTGACATATACACATGTATATACGCGTGCGTGCGATAGGAAGGCAATGCTCTACTCTTGGGATCCAAAGTAGCATATTGGAGCGTTTGGGTGGAGAACTTTTTCTCGGATGAGTTTCGGGGAGTCTTCGTGGAACAATCGTCATTCCATGTGGAGTATTTAGCCTTTGTTCGTTCCCCTCTCTAACTTGTATTCGGATGAACTCCCTGGCTTACGATTCTCTTGGAGAGCCACGCTCGGGGTCTGCTCCACCATCACAACTAAGGATCACCGTAGCCTTATTACGTAGCTCTCTTAATATGATATGTGGCATCTGGTATGTATCGTGGCGACCAGGGACGCGGGAACGCTTGTTTCCGAAGGGCTGGGTTGAATATCAATCAGATGTATCAACTAGAGGCCGCCAAGAGCCGTCATATGGTGATAGAGTTCGTTTCGGCGGGGGGGAGGGGGGAGGGGAAACGGCAGCCTGAAGTGGGCAACGGAACCTCGCAGAGATCGGAAGAAAATGACACGATGATAGCGTTGAGTCAATGCGCATGACTGACTGCGCTCCGCGAGGTATCCTGGCTGGCGGGTATGAGAAATATGGATGCTGGAATTTTGCTGAAATGGAAAGCACTCGGAATTAAGTTATTGTTGCGAGAGATATACTTGATGTCTAATTTGAAGAAGGAAAATGACATCAACGGCGACAGAGACTGGCCGTGGGTTATGAGGCTTTTAGTCCCAAAGACGAAAGCGCCGAATCAAAACCAAACTCCGAAAGGCAATAACGCCAAGCCTATTAAAACCCCTGCCCCCCTTTCCCCCGATCAGCCTCCCCAAAGTTACTCAGCAGCGGTAAATCGGGCGCATAACAGACCTGGAAGGACCAAATCTCCTTCAGCGGGGAACCCCCAGGAACGAGCGCTGGAGACAGCTCAGCTACCCGCTAATGCGGGGCACAGTCCCTCCCATCCCCGGCTCAGCTTGCCCTCACTTCTCGAGCCAGGTGATCCACTTCTCCCTGGAAAGCAGCGGCCCTTCTCGCGCCAGAGAGGCGCAGGCTGTTGCGTGTGTCCCTGTGCCACCCGCATCCCAGATCTGGCGGCTAGTGCACTCCATTGGCGGGCCCGTGTGCGCCAACTCAGCCCGTGGATTTTTAGGACACGCCATGCTTGCGACCCACTGGGCCAAGGGCCGGCGGGAGCAGCGGGACATGCTCCCTCGCCGACCAACGACCTGGCCGCGTCGCAGGACCCAGGTAGTCCCGAACTGCACGCCTCAAACACTGGACACCACGCCACGGGGGTACCTCACCCTTGCCGGGGGCTGCGGGATGCGCTAGCATGCCGAGAGCGCACCGGAACGAAACCGCCTGTGGAGCGCGGGTTCCGAGTGACTTATAATCATGCGCAGCCTCCCACATGGCGTCCCTCTCGCCTTCCGTCCCTCCACCCTGTTAACACCACTTCCGAACCACATGCCTCGTTGCCTTGTCTCTAGCTCCTTCCACGTCTTTCCGGCCTGACTCCTTCCACTTCGCCCCTTCCCTCATAAACCGCATCTTCTTTCTTCGCCTTCTCACGTCCCGATCGCGACCCAACTTGGACGGCCTAACCGCTCGCTGTTGTCCATCAACCAACTTCTCCCATCGTGACACCACGTCTTCGGTCCCCCTCCCTGCGTTCTTCATCTAGCGACCCCGCGACATCTCCTTCGATCGCCTGCAGCGATATTCTATCCGAGTTACAACCGTGCTCCGCGGCGACCCTCCCCTCGTTTCTGACGCCGACGGTGCGCTTCCTTAGGGATCTGGGCTACCGTGGCTACTCGTGCTTCAGTTATCCCTCACAGAACCCGAAGCTGAACAAGGGAGACCTCATTGGGGTGATCGAACCGTACCGTATAATCGGCCGACTTCGAGCGAGACAACCTTGTTTCCCGAGCGACGTGTGAGAGGGCAGGGAAACTCAAGATAGGCACCAAGGGGTAAAGAGACTGTTTCTGAGACAGCAGGTCTCGTATGACACTGGCTCTTATAATCACGACCCATCCAAACCCGGCTCTATTTAACATAACTCAAGACTTTCGAAATTCCCGGACTCGCCTCCGTCGCTGTCCAAAATGAAGGGCAGGCCCGTCGATAAGCTCGTTTACGAGTACATGTTCCCGCACCCAAAACAGACCGACCCGGTTAATTTCCAGGCTCTCTTGACACGGAACCTAATCCCCGAAGTGAGGCAGGAAGTACATGCCCATTACGGCCACATAGACACTCCGGAGGCCAAATATCCCGGCCTAGATTACTGTCATCCTGTTCACCGGATTCGTCTAAGCCGTTGGCCATGGCATCGCCGCCTTTTCCGTGCTTTCAACGGCCTCGGCCTCACGGACTGCGAGATATCGCGATTCACCAAGTGGGAGGGCACGAAGTGGGCGAAAGAGCGGTACGAACGGGAACACGGCGCCCCTATTCTGGACAGCGCCATCGAGTCGACGCCGTTCTTTGTCGAGCCGAGAGACCGGCCTCATCGGCTCTCCCCAACAGTGGAGGAGATGATAGGCGTGGCATCTGGCCAGCTGGATGAGATGGATGGGTCAGGGGAGGACGATATAGAAGATGGAGAAGATGCGGAAGTGGACCAAGAGAGCGATGACGCGATGGAAAGCGTGGGGCCTACGCTAAACGAGAGACTACGGGAACAGGTTGCCCGCCGCGAGGCTGGCGACACCACCGCTGTCCTTGACGAGGAGTGGGAGCAGTGGCTGAAGAACGCCCTCGAGTCAGGTGGCTTCCCGGATGTTGCAGAGGCCATCTCGCAGGGCGAGTGGGTCGATTCTGAGAGCCTGATACCAACACTGTCCGTGTTTCCTCCAGCCATGCTGAGTTCCGCCAGAGAGGGAAGGTGGAACGATGTCCCCGAGAGTCTGAGGCCCACACTCCGACGCGCTCTCGAGGCTCAGGGCCTGGCGACGCCGACGGGCGAAGACACGTTTTGGCAGGCAGCGGAGGAGGCGGGACAAGGGAGTTTCAGGCAGTATTTCTCGGACCTTCGGTTACCGGGAAGTAGTAGTTCGCTCCGACGGACGGCACCCGCCCCTTGGGGCTAGGACGACGGGTAGGTATGGTCCGTTCTGGCCCTGAATGCTTCATCGAACCTGGGGGGGAGGGTGATACGTGGGATTGGTATTTCCGGGTCTGGGACTAATGGCCTGATGAGCGTAATGAAGCGTTGGTATTTATTTGATTTCTAGTTTCATCAATCATCAATGGGATTGTTATCAAGTGGTTGGCTCGACCCGTGTGGTTTTATTTGGAACTCTGCGTGATGTGACGCTTACCACCGCCACGGATGAGGGCTGGAGACTGGAACGAGTTGGTGATTCATGGAGGGTGACAAAATTTCGTCTTAGGGCGCCAAGATAAGAGATACGGCCTGATACTTCACCATCAGAGCACTGACACGGATTAGTTAATCGTCGCGATTACTTCAGTACGCGTGTATACTTGAGATGAACCTGTAGACCGGATATGATCGCCTCCTAAACGCCGACTCCATTTTCCTGATATCAAACTCCGCCACCCTTCATATAAGACCACCCCCGCCCTATCCCTAGCCCAACGCCACGCGACAAGAGACGAAATAAACACTAATGCTCAAGTGCAGGAACGACAGCTGCGGGTGCTCGCCCGCGTCTCGACCGCACGCGGCACGCACGCCTTGCGGATCCTCGCCCGGCGGCCCTTCTAGTACGGCTCCAGGTGCGACCACTCGGGCACGGCCTTGATCTGCGCCCACATGAACTTCTCGAGCTTATTGGCGGACTTGGCGTAGGGGGTGTTCTCGTTGTTGTAGCGGCGGCAGTTGTCGAAGATGAGCTTGGCGTCGCGGACGAAGTCCTCGGGCGTGCCATACTGGTCGGCCTCAAGCTTGGTCTCCATTGTGGAGAGGTCCATGGGCTCCTTGATGACGTCGTAGTAGTCGGCGACCTCGTCCTTGTTGACGGGGACGAGGAAGGGCCAGGCGGCCTGGTGGTTCTGGAGGTCGTTGAGGAGGTGGAGGAGCTGGTTGTAGTTGGGGCCATGGCGCGGCTGGCGTGCGAGCTCGTCCATGTCCGGAGACCAGCCCGAGTCCTTGATGGCCTGGATGGAGAGAGGGTCGATGGCGGTGACGCCGGACTTCCACTGCTTGGGGGGCGGATGCACGATGTGGCTCTTGCTGTAGGCGCGGATCTTGGCCTGCACGCACTCCTTTTGCTTGAGGAGCATGCGGCCCATCTCCAGGTAGCGGATGCGCGGAAGCATGGAACACTGCATTATCGTTCCGCCCTCGTAGTCCTTGATATACCCCATCCACACGCTCCTGTCTAGGGTTATCTCCTTGGTGAAGCCCTGTTTCTTGAAGTATCCGATCGCGTAGTTGTCGGCATACGTCAAGAAGTGCATCACGTCGGATGTCGCCTTGACGTAGTCCTTCAGGTGAGACATAAGATGCGCGCCATATCCCTTGACTTGTTGGTCCGAGCTAATAGCGCAGAAAACAATTTCTGCGAAGCGCCGGCCCTTGAAGGGGCGGTACGTAATGCCCCCTACCACCTCGAGGGGCTTCTTGACGATGGCGATGGAGAGATGCGTGCGGTCGTAGACTAAACGCGCTATATAGTCTTTCGGCATCTTGGGGAGTTGTTTCTGGAAGATACACTTGAGCCCCGTGAGGACGATTAGGCTCTCGCGGTCGCCGTCGTTGTTTACTACGCGGAATTCGATCTCGCCGGTTCGCTCTTCGATAACAGCGGGCTATAGCGGGGGTTAGCAGGTGACTGATAATGACAACTCAACAGTGGGAGGCGCACCTTCTCCGGGAAGGGGATCGGCTTCATGGCCTGCTTCTTCTCGGGCTCAGCGGACTCGCTCTGTTTAACGCGCTTGGCGGCCGATGGCGAGGAGGGCTCCTCTTCCGCCTTGCGTTTCGGCGCTGGTGTCTCCGTCAGCATCGCGGCTACAGGCCGGTGTTTCAGCAGGATAAGGCTTTTGTGTCACATACCTTCTTCTTTTATCTTGGAAGACATCGCGGATGGTGGTGCCGCGTATGCGACCGCCAGATCGATGGATGTCGATTGCAGTCACGGTGGCGCGAGGTGCAGCATGTCGCATTCGAGGTTGAGTTGAGGGTCTTGGCGGAGACGCACCAGAGGAGCTGACGTCAGCATCTGCGCGGGACAAATCACGTGATTTTTGCGACCTTGTACCAGTAGACTAAACCGTTTTTGGATAGGACACGTCGGGAAGCATGAAGCTCCACGAACCCGTGTGAACTGCAGGCACCGTCAACTTCACCTTCCCTTTCATGTTTTGAGAATCCTCGTGTTTCTCATCACCCACTAATTGCCAATCTCTTTCCCGTGGCGCCTCAAATCTCTCAAGCCAATCAACCACCGGTCTGCAACAGATGGACTCCTCGCTTCACGAAGTCTGGACCGCTGCGCAGGGCAGCCCCTTCGTCCCCGCCATAGGGAAGGATAGCCAGTTCTACGTCGGATTTGGACTGCTGATAGTGGGCCTTTTCATTGCTGGGGTGTTCACGCTGAGTATGTCATTATCCTGTCCCAATGGCTTATCCTTTGCTCACCAACGACAGACCGATCCCTCGGCAACCTTCCGCTCCTTGGAATCCCATCGTCGCTCGCCATTGCGTAAGTCACCCGGCTTCGATCTGCCCCACCTACCATACCTACTACGTTTCTAACTGCGCGACAGCATTGGAGTGGTATACATGTTCTGCGCTGTCGGCGTCTACGTTTAGAAAGCACCGAGATACCCCAAGCCTTCGCCCGGTCAGCGACACGGCATTGTACTTCTAGACCGCCATAAACGAAAGAGGGCGCTTTATGATTTGATTCTTCGCATTGTACAAACTTTTTTTCCGTGATTGTGTCTTTAGTTTCGTTCATATCCCGTCAGCAAGATGTCATCGCCGACACGTTCGACTCGGCCGCCGATACTGCGAGCTGTTACCAGCTCGACTCGGCCGCTTTATATGCTCCTGCGGTGCATCAACTTTGCGAACAAGGTCCATGTTGAGATTTCAGAGAGCGGGATCAGGCTGTCGGCGGATAATGCCAGAGTCATGCAAGGTAAAAATGTCTCCCACTTCCTCTAACTATCTGCTAGAGGCATGATAGTAACTGGGAGTTCTAGGTTCTGCCGTTCTGGACAAAACACTTTTCACCTCCTACGTATTTCAGCCGCCGTCTGATCAAGGGCCAGAGTCCGGTGATGGTGACGAGGGTCCACCGTTACCCGCCTTCCAGATCAACCTCCCATTTCTCCTCGAGACTTTGCAGATACTGGGCTCTGTGGATGGTGCGAAGAAGTCGGAGGCAGAACGAGGTACCTTTCTTTCCTACAGGGGCGGAGCAGCTCCATTCAGCGATCGCGCCCTAGGCCTCCCGGGAACATGCACCCTCACCTATGCAGAGGAAGGTGCACCGTTGAGCATCACCATAGAGGAGTCTGGCGTAAAGACCACCGCCGACCTAGTCACCTACCTGCCCGAGATCCCCGACGACATCCCCTTCGACCGTGCGGACCTCGCCTTCAAGATCATAATGCAACCTCGCGTCCTCCTTGATGCCCTTGCCGACCTTGCGACAATAGCACCTGCCAAGCTCCTCATCGAAGTGACTCCACACTCCCCGTACCTCGTCCTCGCGACCAAGGGCGGCGATTACGGCAGCTCCAGCTATGACTTCGCCAAAGCGAGGGAGCTGCTTGAGACGCACACAGCGCACGAGCGCTGGAGCCAGACCTTCAAGTACGACTTCATCAAAGCGGCCAGCGAGGCAATGAGGATCGGGAACAAGGTTAGCTTTAGGGGGGATGGGCAAGGGGTATTGAGTCTGCAGTTTATGGTGGAGGGGGAGAGGCCTGGTCTGAGCTTTTTGGACTTCAAGTTTGTACCTTTCGCGGGGTATGATGGGGAGGAGGAGGAAGAGGGTACGGAGGCTTACGATGAGTGAGGGCTTGTGCGTTAAGTTGCGAGGGAGGAATATCTAGTTGTGTTCTAGATCGTACTCTGACAAGTCCGGGTATTCGGCCGGTCAATATATGAGTAAATGTTCTGCATTTGGCGGGAAGTGTAGATCTTTCATCCGTCCTTATGTTACCTACAGAGGCCGCAGGAACCATCCCGAGGGATTAAGAGCTGAGTTGGGCGGCTTGCAGTTAGGGGCCTTCATGAGGCTCCGGAAAGTCAGACTAGGTCGGCAGAACGTCACGGCTTTCAGTATACTTTTGCTTTACCGAACGATCATACATTCAAACACAGACACCATATGCCTTGACCAGCAGCAGTACATGGCGAGATACTAGATACATGAACGCTCACTAGACCGGACACCCAAGGTCGATGCCATCTCAATTTGCCACGGCTTGGAGAAGACCGAACCAAATACGAACACCGAATTCCCTTTCCTTTCTATCCCTCGTTGCCTTCCACTTCACGATCCTCTCACCATCCAATCCGACCGGGAGGTGGTCCAGGGGGCGGCTCAAATGCCGGCTTGGGTTCTGCGTGGCCCTGTGCCGGACTTATCTTGGAGCCCGGCCCGGGCGGTCGGTACACCGGCGGCGGCGCCATGGGATCCATCCCATAAGCCGGCGGCGGCCCGTAGGGCATGTAGGTCGCCTGTGGATACGCATATCGTGGGTCCACGCGCGCAAGCTCTCGCTTACTCACCATCCACTATTCCCGTCAGTACCACCACGTTAAGCATGCCAGGTGGAGGAAGATATAAGGGGACTTACGCGGTGGTATTTGAGAGGTGCCAGGCCTTTCCGGAGGCGGCGCTGGGCGTGGAGGTAGGAGAGGAGGAGGTATAGGCCGACGACAAGGATGAGGCCTGCTACTATGGACCATTTGACGATATAGCCGGTCTATAAGGATGTTAGTAGCCGTTGGGCGGCGGGAGTATGAGATGGAAGGATGACTTTTGAGTGCCACCAGGGACGCGCAACGCCGTCGCTATCCATCACGTAGCCATCCGGGAGGTTGTCTGGGTCAATATCGCTCTGGCGGGGATGGAGATCCATTTTCTTTCAGGGTAGTAACGGCGTAGGCTCCGAAGGATGAGGAGCGGCAATGAGATCCGCGGTGGTGATTTCCGATTCGATATGCCCACGCGCTGCGTAGCGGGTGATCGAAGTTCAGGACGACTGGGAGCACCAGGGGACGGTGGCGATCATTTACGTCGGCGGAATTATTACGAGGCAAGGAGCCCGAAGAATGCGGGACACAGGGTGCAGCTCACAGAGCGCTCTGTAGGAAAACGCCTTCACTTCTGATATTTAAAAGGTACCGTCGAGGATTGAAGAAGAAGGCGACAGACATGTGTTGGAAGTAGACTGTGAGGAGGTTGTGATTCGGCATTGGGGATACACGTGAGGTTACGGGCACTGGCGGTTCCGGGAGGATGCCGTGCGACTTGTGTTTCATGCTGCTGGAGCCACGCGGCCCCGGGACGCGGGCCCCACCCCGGGCGCCAAGGGCGTTTTGACAGTGAGCTAAACGACGACACACGATCGTGGACATAGCTATTTCCCTTGGCAATGGCCGTGCGCCTTGATTTCGGTGATGGCGAGTGCCGCGAAAGCTTGTGTTTTTTGCTAAGGATGAGGGGAATGAGGATGAAATGGGGGTGCTTTGTCTGGGAAGTGGCTGGAGGCGATGTCCTCTACGGTCCCCTCAGACATTGGCCGGAAGTACCTAGGGAAGTGAGAAGGTGGTGGTAGTATAGTGTATGGAGATAATCGATTGTACAAAGATTCTAGACAACTATGCTGAGGTTGGATGATTAATCCATTAAACTTCATTGATCAGCGCCTGGGTGCTCTTTGTATCCTGTGAATCATTATTGAATAGAATAATAGCGTCAAGGAGGCACGACCAGCTTGCTCTTGATAACAATGTCGGTCTCCGAACTTTCTTGTTGGGTAAATGCCACTCGCAGGTGAGTATGTGATCACTAATGCAGAGACGCCGTCGCACTGCCCTTTCCTAGCATGCCCCACATACCCGCGACACACTCAACTTCCCCATTGCCATTCAAATATGTCAAACGCACCAGCCGCAAAACGGCGCCGCGTCGAAGCGGCAAACGCCACCCTCCGCCAGCCTTTTCGGTCTCCAGTGGTCAAGGCGCCCGCCAAGGGCACGCCGGCTGCGGGGGCAGCGGAGCTGAAAGGAGATCCGAAAACGGCTTCGGTGAGGACTCCATCTCGCTCAAATCCCATCCCGCGGGCGGCACCGGGTCTGAAACCAACATTGAAGACTTCCTGGAGGGTGGTTGAGCCGACATTCGTGTGGAGCTCAAGACGAAAAGAGTTCGACGAGAGGAATGCTGACGTCGAAATGGAGATATCGCGGTTACGCGACAGGGAGAGCGGGGCCAGCAATGGATCAGAGGCGCGGGATGAACTGGATGATCTGATTATCAAGTGGACGGGAGCTGCACAGAAAGCCGCGGAAGAGCTCTTTGAAACGTCAAGATCTAGGGTAGAAAGGTATGGTGATGCTACTCTGGGGCATACGCTCGAAGACGGATGCTTACGGAGTCTAGTATGGGTGGCATGAAGGAGCTTGCGGCGATGAGGAGACGGCAGGCGGAGTTCTTCAAAGAGGAGATTGGAAAAGGCGCATCGAGAGGACCGGGATCCGATGAGGATTCTGTGCATAAGCTCAAAGAGGAGGAAGAGGAAGGGGAGCAGGAGGAAGAAGTAAGCTATTAAACGATTGCCGCCATTGCATTTACTGACTATCGGACAGGAATATACCATGGCCACGATGCTTCGGAGCCTGAATATCGAGCCGGATGTCATAGGTTACAGTGCAACAGAGGAGTGTTGGAAGTAGCATATGCGACAATACAGATACCCAGTTCTCCAGTACTGAATGCCCCGAAATCAGGCGGAGTAACTCCAGCACGGCGTCTGTGCACCTGCGAGTAATTTACCTCTGGACGATGGCAGTGTCACGATGAACCTGTCAAGTGAATATCTTCTATGATACTCACCCGTGGAGTCAGCATATGGCGGGTCCCTCGCCGTCCTGCAAGTTGTCTAGATCCCCCTCGGAAGGGTAGCGATGGTAAGATCAGGGATGAGAATAAGCAGAAGTATGACTGGAAACACATATCATTCATCATCCTTACACTTGTATTCAATGCCCTACGTCATTAATGACCTTTCCCATGAACGCCCAGTACGCCTAACATGTCTAAAACCTCACGGGATGCTGGGCTTCAAATACCAGGTTTCTGTAACCCTGATCCCCCAATCCGGGTCCTTGTAGACCGGGGCGCCCGGATATACCAGCCGCCATCATGACCAAAACCGTAGGCGATCATTTCGCCGTTGCGGGAATGTGAGCTACCACCCAGCCGGAACGACGCCGAACACCGTTGCTATGCTGAAAATTCACGCCGCGGGGAGGTCCCTAACTCAGATCCATCGCATCAACATCCTCGGGCATGCTTTCTTGCTGCACCCCGTTCGCAAATCCCCCCATCTTCCCCTGGTTACCGGATATGACTGGGGCTTCTAATGCTGATGTTGGCGCTACATGGCCCTCGGCCTGGGGTTCTTCCTTCCCTTCCCGCCGGGCCCTCGCTCGTGCCCTCGCTTCGATAATGGCCTTTCGCACACTATCATGCTCGGGCGCAACAGTCAATGAGCTGGGAACGTTATACAGGACAAGCTGCATATCTTCGAGATTCTTCCCTGCCAGCTGGCCCTCGCTATTCGCCTTGACAACGGGAGGTATGCGGTTCGCACGAAGCGCGCGCTCGATGTCCGGGAGGAACACCACCTTCCCTTCATCAGGGTCGCTTTCGTCGGATGTAAGCTCATCGTCGAGGTTGTAGATGTAGACCTTGTGCTTAGAGTCGTCGAGCTGCATGTGATCCGAGTCGCCTGCGGGGGCGGACGGGCTAGCCTGGAGGGGCGAGGAGACTGGGCAGTTCCGTGGGTGATCGTCCTCAACGGTGGCATATAACTTGCGGAGATTCTGGCCTGCTGCAGGGTTGTTAGTATTGGCTGCGCAGGCAATTGGATGCGCCGGAGAGTCCATGGAAATTAAAGGGCCTCGAGAGGATAAGGGACATACCGAGATTCAAGCGGCCTAAACGCTTGGAGAGCCTGTCATTGTCCTGTGCTTCCGCCTTGCGCTTTCGGCCGGCGCGGGCCTGTTGTTCAAGTGCCGCAGCCGGGGAGGAGTGGTTGTGGTTAGGGTTGTGATCGTACGGCGACGAGCCCCGTACTGAGAGCATTTTGGCTGCGGCTTTCCGAAAAGGAAGGTGAGATCAGGGGTAGCGGCCTGCTAAGGGCGTCGTCTTCATGCGGGGGTGTCCAGCATCGAACTACGAGGGAATTGGGGTGTAAGGTGAGGAGGTCTGACGGGGATGGGAGCCGATTTCGTAGAGGCGATTTCAATGAGGGCGGAGGCCAGTTATAGCGGGGACAGCCTGGGGAAATGCATGCTGAATGCGTTCATCGACAGGGAAGGTAACGGAACTCATTGGCCGGGTTTGGAAAGGCTTAGTGGGTTCTTGAGGGACCGTTGCTTCTGAGTGGCTCTGTCCGATTCGATCTCTTTCTTCTCCAGCTGCGGGTAAATTGAGATGGATGCGACCTGTAATATTGTACAGCTTGTAGTCTCTGCATAAGTACCTACTAACAGCTCGGGTGAACCCGTTTCGGCGTTTCCGCCCACGCGACACTCTGGCGCGACATCCCCGGCTGAGCGCTTAACCTTCCAGATTCTTCCCTTGGTCCTGCTTGGTGGTTACTGTCTGACTAACGCTGAATTTTGTCCACGACAAGGGGCACAACAAGGACCACGGAATCATCGGAAAGACGCCGGCTAACTGAGCTCGGCCGGCTTCGCATCCTTTGTCCGATGACGACCGGGTTGGCCAAACCCAGGGGTACACACTAAATTTTGCGACTCCGCATGCGCCTCAACAAGCTCAAGCCGCCGCATCAGCCACGATGAGATAGCCTCGGCCAGCGCAGGTTGTAGGCGGCATAGCGATTTAACCATGCTGCGACCGCAGGCGCGGCAGGCCCTCCGGAACGCTGGAGCTGCGGCAGCTGCTGAAACCGGGCATCTGGCACAGGGAGCCTCTAACTGGCTGCGGAGCTATCCAGCTCCCTCTTTGACTCATCCCCACATGCACACTTTCTTAGCCCCTCCTCGCTGCCATGACCCCACCAAGACCGCCGCCACCACCACGACCAAGTCCTTTTCGACTTTCGCTCCCCCATCTCTGCCCTTATCTCCCCTTCCCACCTCCAATTATCTGACGCGCCGACGAGACCTGGTCAATTGGCGAGCGCGGCCCCTTTCTTTGTGCCGTCCTACTTCTCTCGTCCCTTCTTTGCCCCGCCGATACTCAGCGTCGTCGCCCACCATGGCCAACGAATGGACCGGCATCAAGGTCCGCCAGACTTTCTTCGATTTCTTCGCCGAGCGGGGACACACTATCGGTACGTTACGGGGGCCCGTGTGATTTGTATTCGAAGGATGCTAGACGCTGCGTACCTGTTTCTACCCTGTCCTTGATACTCTGTCTTGTTTCAATGGTTGCTGTTGCCCGCGTCCGCCACTTTTCATTAGATGTACTCCCTTCGGCCGAATACGGCCCTACATGGTCCCGACTGACTGTGAATTCTCTCCAGTTCCGTCCGCCTCCGTCGTCCCTCACAATGACGCCACTCTTCTCTTTACCAACGCTGGTATGAACCAGTTCAAGCCGATCTTCCTCGGCACTATTGGCCAGACAGATGACATGGCTGGCCTGAAGCGCGCGGCCGACTCGCAAAAGGTTCGAACCGTTCTTTAAACTATCGAGGGGATACAAAACTCGGGCTAGGACCTGTCGCTAATAGTTGAAATAGTGTATACGTGCTGGTGGAAAGCATAACGTACGGCCCATCCGGCGTCCCTCCGTTACCCTCGGCTAATCACTCGATGTAGGACCTTGACGATGTCGGCAAGGATAGCTATCACCATGTGTGTTTACCTGCCCTAGCGCGCCTACACGGGTCAACTAACGGCTACAGACCTTCTTCGAGATGTTGGGAAACTGGTCGTTCGGAGATTACTTCAAGAAGCAGGCTATTGAGCAGTCTTGGGAGCTGTTGACGAAGGTGTTCGGGCTGGACCCTGATCGCCTTTACGTTACCTACTTCGAGGGCAGCTCGGAGATGGGCCTTGAGGCCGACCTCGAGGCCAAGGAATTATGGAAGTCAGTCGGTGTCCCGGAGGATCACATCCTTCCTGGTGACGCGAAGGACAACTTCTGGGAAATGGGTGACCAGGGCCCTTGCGGCCCTTGTAGCGAGATTCACTACGACAAGGTCGGTGGAAGGAATGCCGCCCACCTAGTGAACCAAGACGACCCTTTGGTCGTCGAGGTCTGGAACATTGTCTTCATACAGTTCGATCGCCAGGCGGATAAGAGTCTCAAGACGCTACCTGCGAAGCACATCGATACCGGCATGGGCTTTGAGCGTCTCGTCTCCGCTCTGCAGGATAAAGTTTCGAACTACGCCACCGATGTGTTTACTCCCCTTTTCAAGCAGGTTGAGGAGGTCACCGGCGCGAGGCCGTACACTGATAAGTACGGAGCGGATGATGTCGACGGTATCGACACCGCGTACCGTGTTGTGGCCGACCATATCCGCATGCTCACCTTCTCTATTACTGACGGCGCCGTCCCGAACAACGACGGCCGCGGATACGTCGTCCGCCGAGTCCTTCGCCGAGGGGCGCGCTACGCTAGGAAGTATTTCAACGTCAAGATAGGCAGTTTCTTCTCGAGCATCCTTCCTGCCGTTGTGGAGCAGATGGGCCATCAGTTCCCGCAGATCGTCAAGAAGCAGCAGGATCTCAAGGAGATTCTCGACGAAGAGGAGGTTGCATTCGCGCGTGCCCTCGATCGTGGCGAGATTCAGTTCGAGAGGTACGCAAAGGACGCGCTGAAGCGCGAGGACAAGAAACTTGATGGCGCGCTTGTCTGGCTCCTCTACGAAACGTTCGGCTTCCCTGTCGATCTTACCCGCCTTATGGCTGAGGAGAAGGGTCTTGTCATCGATGACGAGGAGGTTGAGGTTGCAAAAGAGAAGGCTCGCGAGGCTAGCAAGTCCGTAAAGGAGGCGGTACAAACGTTCGGAAAGCTTACCGTGCACCATATCGCGGAGCTAGAGCAGGACGATGTACCCCGGCCCAATGACGATGCAAAGTTCCAGAAGGACGAGATTACGAGCAAGGTCCAGCTCATTTTCGACGGCAAGGGCTTTATCAAGTCTACGAAGGATGTGCCTCCTAACACTCCCCTGGGTATCCTCCTCGACAAGACCAACTTCTACGCCGAATCCGGTGGGCAAGTTGCCGACACCGGAAGGCTCGTCATTGATGGCGCGACCGAGTTCAAGGTTCTCGATGTCCAGGCGTACGGCGGCTATATTGTGCACAACGGTTACCTTGAGTATGGCCAACTCTCTGCCGGCGACGAAATCATCTGTGACTACGATGAGCTCCGGAGATCTCCTATCAGGAATAACCACACCGGCACTCATATTCTCAACTATGCTCTGAGGGAGATCCTTGGCGAGGATGTACACCAGAAGGGTTCTCTGGTTGACGCCGACAAGCTTCGTTTCGATCTGTCTCATAAGACGGGTATAACCCTTCCTGAGCTGAGGAAGATTGAGGATCTGTCGAATGAGTACATCAAGCGGGATTCCAAGGTCTACGCCAAGGATGTTGATCTTGATATCGCTCGATCGATCGAGGGATGCCGCGCCGTCTTCGGTGAGACTTACCCTAACCCTGTCCGCGTCGTATCTGTTGGAATGGACATCGACAAGATGCTTGAAGACCCTTCGAACAAGGAGTGGCGTAAGTACAGTGTCGAGTTCTGCGGAGGCACGCATGTCGAGCAGACAGGCATCATTAAGGACCTTGTCATTGTGGAGGAGTCTGGCATTGCCAAAGGAATCCGCCGTATCATTGCCTACACGGGTGATGCCGCGCATGAGGTTCAACGTATCGCCGCCGACTTCGCCAAGCAGCTCGACGCCCTCGAGGCGCTTCCTTACAGCTCGGAGAAGGAGCAGGCCGTCAAGGCGCGCGGTGTCGAGCTCTCTCAGCTCACCATCTCGACGCTGACCAAGGACGAGCTGAAGAAGCGATTCGAGAAGATCTCGCAGAGTGTCCTGGCGGAGCAGAAGAAGAGGCAAAAGGCGGAGAGCAAGACCGCGCTTGATACGGTGCAGAGCCACTTCCAGAAGGACGAGGAGGCGAAGTGGTT
Organism: Microascus cirrosus; assembly: GCA_030271035.1. Lineage (NCBI taxonomy): Eukaryota > Fungi > Ascomycota > Sordariomycetes > Microascales > Microascaceae > Microascus > Microascus cirrosus. The sequence continues at coordinate 75,076 of JAMBUN010000061.1, forward strand.
CATAGGGAGGCTACCTATCTCTGCGAACGCGAAGGCAATCTCGGAAGTGGTAAACTACTACAAGTCTAAGGACAAGGAGAGGTCGGTGTACCTCTTTGGCGGTGGCAAGGACGACGGTGCGGTGTGTCACGCTGTCTACGTGGGCACGGTGAGTTTATCCCTTTTTCCCCTACTCCTGATTATGTCTGGAGCAGCGCGCTAACGCAAAGTAGCACCTTTCCTCTAAGGGTGTCACCGCAGAGAGCTGGGCCACGCGCGTGACTGAGGTGATCGGTGGTCGCGCCGGCGGCAAGGAGCCGACGAGACAGGGCCAGGGCGCAAAGCCGGAGGCGGTGGATGAAGCAGTCGAGACCGCTACGAAGTGGCTTGAGGAGAAGCTCAAGTTGTAATTTTTCTAATGGGTAAGGTAGAATAAAGATTAGGGTATTTGCGGTTTCCGTCATTGGAAAAGGGCTAGGGACGCCTGCGAGTGTTCATGTGTAGGCGGGGTTGGGTACAAAGGCGAAAAGTGATGATTTCGTTAGATGTTGGTATATACAAGGCTCTTATGCCACCTCCTACTCTATGTCGGGTATCAGGACCCCTTTCCCAAGCAAATCGTACACACAACCTCCGCATTTCACTCCCAAATTAGACCGTGAACATGACGCTCGCGTTCTGGTAGTAGGCCAGAAGCGGGTTCTCGCCCGTCCGTGTCTCGGTGTCCTCGACGAAGGCCCAGCGGCGCATGTATTCCTCGTGAGGGAGTACGCGGGTGAGTTTCCCTGTCACGGCGCGGTAGATGGATTCTGTGATGCCGAAGTCTGTTGGGAAGAGAATATCAAAGTAGCCTTGGTGGACCTGGTCCTTGTTAACCGCTGATCGGATGGAACCCAGAGTGCGGGAGAAAGAAGCGAACATACCAAGGGGGTAGTAACCGGGATCATCTTCCCCTCGAACCTCGTTTGCACAACCGGCGCGTTCATGCCCCGTATCGCCTCCGGTAATGACGAGAAATCCGATGCTAGCAGCCTATGCCCGGGGAAGTACCGTTCTAGCACATCGAAGAACTGCAATAGCCGTGTCGGTATGAACTCTGGATCAGACAGGTTCCCTGCAAAGGGCATATTCGCTCTTAATCTTCTCAACGTCGGAGACGACGGGTACGGCCGGGGATACCGCCCACCCGTAGCGGCATGTCGCACGCGGAAGAACCGCGCCGCGACGGGGTCTAGTTCGGGGGTGTAGAACTCGTAGAACTCTCCTTCAGAGTCGATGAGGACGGTGGCTTGCAGGGGCGCCTCGGTTGTCAGGTCGTAGCGGATGCCGTCATGGGGGAAGTTGTCCCAGACCTCCATAGCAAGGAAGAAGCACGGCGACGAGACACTCTCGGTCCAGTCGAAGATGGACTTGTTGATGATCTCCACCTTGTTGGCGTGGTCCGCCGCCGCGAGGTTTTTCTGTTGCAGCGCCGCGAGCGAGGACGAGATCTCGATGACGCGGTACTTCGTCCTGTCGTATACGGAGGGGTCCATGTCGCGGATGTAGTCGAGGATATTAAGCATGAGGGTGCCGCGCCCCGCGCCCATCTCGTAGATAATCAGGTCATGGTAGGGGTAGGAGGTCAGGTGGTAGTTGGAGACGAGGTAGCGGGCAATTGCCTCGCCATAGTAGGGGCGGAAGAGCTCGGTCGGGGTGTGCCAGAGCTGGCGACTGGGGTTCTCGCCGTCGGTCGCGTCGAGGTGGGCCTCGAACTCAGTGTAGCGGCGGCCGAGCTCCGAGTAGAACTCGAGGTTGTCGCGCATGGAGGCGAAGTTGAAGGGCTCGCCGGGGGAGAAGATGACGGCCTCCTTGGAAAAGTAGCCGTAGTGCGGGTTGTATAGGCTGTCTATCCGAGGGTCTGTTAGCACGATATGCTTCCTTCAAGGGTTAAGAGCGCTCGTTGTCGCCACACTCACCCTCTACGAAGTCTCGCAGCAGCATCTTCACCCGCCTAGGTCGTTGCTTGTGATCGCGAAGATCACCAGCCGTGACCATGGGATACGCCTCAAACTCCGCCGTCCGGTCCTCCGGGAACATGTCGTTGCGCTGCTGCCACCGTCCGTCGTTGGGTAGACCCCAGTTCTCCGTCGACTGAGGTCTCCGGGTCGCCATGTGACGTCTCTGCTCGGCGCATCGCGGGCCGTTGCGGGCCGGAGCCGAGGTCGGGCGTCTCCGGCACGTCGGTACTCGTCTTGATGCTCGACAGGCCGGTCGGCGGAATAGCTGCCGGAGGAGGCCGGCCATGATAGGGGAGTCCATCCTCGTGGGTCGTTGGAAGGCGGATTTGCGGGTTGCTGTGGGCGGGACGATGATGGGTTCGTAGATAAATTTTGCTTAGTCAGCAACTGGGACGAAAAGCTCCGTGGGCAGGCGAGAGACTCCTGTCGCGTGCTAAATAAATAATTCTGGAGACATTGAAGACGTCATGTTGCAGCGTCTCACGGAGCTCTTCCATTAATATACCCAACTAAATTCCGTTCGGGCCCAAAGGGCCATGGCACCACAATGTCCCTGACCGACCACCCGAAAGCCTACGGCACGGCTGCCATAACTGCTGCCTTCGCAGCTGGCATCCTCGTGACGCTCGGCTTCAAAGACCTCTACCCGGACCTCGAGGCCCGCTACCAGCAGCGCCGCCGCCGCTCTAAGCGCTCCCTCACATCGTCTAAACAAGACCCTTCCTTCCGCCGCGACAGCATCTTCTTCTCGGGGCCCGTCTTCTTACAAGACCGAGAGTCGATCGAGCCCGAAACTTCTATCGCGGACGGTCTGGAAGGATGCATAGGGGATACGCCGCTCGTGAGGATAAAATCCCTTTCTGATGCGACCGGACGCGAGATCCTCGCAAAGGCGGAATTTCTCAATGGCGCGGGGAATAGTCCCAAGGACCGCGTGGCCCTGAACATGATCAAAGTTGCCGAGGAGCAGGGTATCTTGCGGCCAGGCAGGGGCGACACTATTTACGAGGGCACGGTAGGGAGCACGGGCATCTCGCTGGCGACCCTTGCGCGTGCAAAGGGCTACAAGGCGCACATCTGCATGCCCGACGACCAGAGCAAGGAGAAGTCCGACCTGCTGATCCACCTCGGTGCGAGTGTCGAGCGCGTACCCGTCGCGCCCATCACCTCACCGGGCCATTTCGTCAATCTTGCGCGCCGGCGCGCGAAGGAGCACGCGGCGACCAAGGCGGACGGGAGCGTCGGGTTCTTCGCAGACCAGTTCGAGTCAGGGTCCAACTACGCTGCTCACGCGGCGACGACGGGGCCCGAAATATTCTCTCAGACGGGCGGGCGGCTGGACGCCTTTGTGTCTGGCGCCGGAACGGGAGGCACATTGTCCGGCGTGACGCGGTACCTAAAGAACGAGATGAAGATGTCAAACTTGAAAGTCGTGCTCGCGGACCCGCAGGGTAGCGGGCTGTACAACAAGGTACGGCACGGTGTCATGTACTCGTCAACTGAGAAGGAGGGCACGCGCCGGCGGCAGCAGGTCGACTCGCTGGTTGAGGGCGTTGGTATCAACCGCATCACGAACAACTTTGAGGCTGGAAGGGAACTCGTGGATGACGCGGTCAAGGTGACAGACGAGCAGGCGGCTCGCATGGCGCGGTGGCTCGTTGAGAAGGACGGCATGTTCCTGGGGAGTAGCAGCGCAGTCAACTGCGTAGCGGCAGTCGTGGCGGCCATGGGCTTGCCGGAGGGGAGCCGCGTCGTCACTGTTCTGTGTGACCCTGGCACGAGGCATCTGAGCAAGTTCTGGAAGCACATCTCCGAGATGGGGCTGGAGGATGAAGAGGAGGGAGATGATTTATTCACAGCCCTGAGGTTAACGAGTCCATGATGAGAAGAAGACAGAATGCATACATGAACGTCCTGTCTTTCCAAGTCTGCCCGTGTGAGCGCCGTCTATAGGCTTCTACGGGAGAATTTATTGACGGAAAAGACGAAAGCTAATCCCTCACCCTTCGAACGAATCCCCCCCAAATGTCGCCCCTTACCACCCAACCTTGAACTCCATGCCGTAACTTGTAAGAATGAAACCAGATCAATGCAGAGAGTAAATGTGATATCGACCGTCACGGAAAAGTCTCAAAAAGGGGGGAGATAGGGAATATTTAAAGAGACCAGGCAAAAAAAGGGTTAAACCACGGCAGGGCAGAGAGTCCCCAACGCAAGACGCCTGGTCACGAAAACTACCTAGAGTTAGCATCACAGCTCGATGTAAGAGAGGGACAGGGACACACACCTTCCAGCGATTCCCGCAGATCGTACATTCGCAGAACGTAGTCATCGGCTCGTCAGCACTCCTCGTTTGCGCCTGGCTGTACGACACCTTCCTCTGCTGGCACTTGCCGCATTTGAACTCGGTGCTGATGCTCTTCTCCGCCTGCGGCACCTGGGCGTTCTTCATGTTCTCCTTCTCGAACTCCTGGTCCTTCTTGCGCTGCTCGGCCGACTTGAGCTCGTCGTACGACATGGCGACGAACTTTTCCGGGGTGATCTCGCCCGCCATGACCTTACGGCCAAGCTCGGCGTTGGTGCGGTTCTTGAGGTTCTGGAAGAGTGACCGGATCTTCTCGCGGTAGTCCTTGGTCTCGCCGCCGTAGTGGCGGAAGGCGGCGTCCTCGACGGCTACGGATCGCGCGAGAACAGTTTCCTGATGCTCGGTGGAACGGAAGGCGAGGCCGTTGTACATGAGCTTTATGCAGTTGTTGCGCACATCGGAGCTGGTGCGCTTCGTGTCCACCTTGTCGGTCTCAGCGCGGCGCTTCTCGGGGTCGCCCTGGTAGGCCTTGGGTGTTCCAGGGGCTGGGGTAGCGGCGGGGCCAGCAGCGGAGTTGGAGGCGGACGCGGACGCGGACGGGGTCGGCGCGGCGCTGGAGGTCGGGGTTGGGGAGTTCATCTTAGGCTTCTTAGCCTTGTATGCCTTTTCTGCCTCGACGAGCTTCTTCCACTTCTGCACGAGCTGGGTTGCAGCGACGGCGATCTCCTTGTTCTGGTGGGCTCGTAGCTTGCCGACGTAAACGCCGGCTTTGGTGGCCTGAATACGAGAGAGTTAGATAGGCAGTATGGTAGATGGAGAATATGCCATGTAAAGCGAGGTGACTGGAAGCCGCGGACATAGCGGGCGTTGAGGCGCTCCGCGGGATATACGTACGCGCAGCATCTCTTCCGTGGGAGCAGCCTCATCCTTCAGCGTCTTCAACAAAGAAAGCGCATTGGAGGCAGGCTCATTTGCACTGATCGTCTTGGTGAGGGCCTTCACCCTCGCCTCAAGTTCTCGCTGGTCCATCATTGTGCTCGAAAGGGACAGTGGAGCCTTTGATTGGGCTGGTCGTGTGCTTGCTTTGTCGCAGTGGGGACTTGCGATACCGCACCGTAGCCGAGAAAAAAAAGACCGTAGTGACGAGAAAATTACACAGAAGACAATCCAGGTGCTGTGTGCGCTGCCACACACTGTTGGGAGACGGACAGTGACGAGGGTGGAGATGTAGGAAAGGAACCCATTCCAACTCGGACGCGAAGGGCCATCGCAAAGTTGTCGACTTTCGGAGAAGTATGAGGGGTGGGGCATGGCATTTGTTCTACACTTGTTAGCAACTGCACAGAAGCTGTCCAAAAACGGCGCTTGTGTGTTCCTTACTAAGCTATATTCAGATAAGGTTGTGGGAAGGGAGATTAGAGCCTCCACATGCAATCGAGGTTGCTCTCTAAAGTTCGTCAACATTACCAGACCATCACTGTCTGTTTATCATCCAGATTCGATACGGTATTCCTGGCTAAGAAGCTCTCTTTACCTGCATTATAAGAAAGGCGAAAGCTTCAAAGGAAGATCCCTGCATTGTCACTGGATAATCCCACATGGAGGCACTTACATGCCCCTAAACTATGAGGGACTGCCAACAGATGGCCACAAACCGTTCAAAGGCCATCAACCTCGAGCTACCTTCGGCTGCAGCCTATCAGAAAGAAGGCACCTCCGTATTCATTGGGTTTTCTATGCTGTAATATACTCAATGACCTTCCCTTTATTCCCCTTCATGCTCACTAACCCACTGCGACAAGAACTTGAATCGGTTCGCCCTCACACATATTGCCCTTCAATAGTATACTCATCTCGCCGATAACGTCCTTTTTTGCTCAGAAAAAATTGGGAAAAGGGAAGGGGTTCATAGTATCTCCAACAATTCGGCCTTCTCGATATCGGGAATCCCTCACCAGAGCCCAGATTGGCGGGTGATGGCAGCCTACGAGCTTCAGAGGACAGGTCCATCAACTGATCAAGACGCCGGGCCTCGAGCATACCAGTCGTAAACATGGAATGAATCTATACGTCGCTCACGCTGGGAATCCTGTGCCGGAAACCCCATCACATGGGGCTCTTCCAGCTGAAGCTAGAAGTGCTAGCTGAATCCATTGGACCGGTCCTGGAGAGGTCACGAAACAAGTCATCATGGTGGGCGTCTCCTTGGCCCTGGAACACGCCACAGCGAAAGTGCACACCAATCCGACCATGCATGCCATCAGAAAGCCCAGTTTAGACAGAGCTGTTATTGCTCCAAATGGAAGGCTCCTCGATGAAGAATCACAGGGCCACAGAAACGGAGACAGCAGCCCACGGCAATGGCTGCACTAACCTGTAGTGGGATCTCAGAAGGCAGGATTCCGCCTCGATTCCACGTCGGAGATTAGTAGTCTGTATGGTAGTGGAAGGATTGGCGAGCATGAAACTCGACGAAGTACAACGGGCTCTATCTCGCTCGGGGCACCAGGTATTCGAGCCAGACAGCTGTGAAGCTCCCATCGGGCGCTCGTGTTAAGATTCGGTACTGGAGCCTGCGCAACCGCGATCAGCGCGACCCATATCCTGCCCAGCTTGCCGGGAAGGATTGGGTCCCCTCCGCGGGACGCGTGAAGAGGGGGCATCCATAGCGTAACACGCTGGTAAGCCACCAAGAAAATTAGGTGCTATACCTCGCGGGGGAAGACGAGAATGAAGACGGATAGGGAGCCAAGGACAACCCATGCTATCCCAGGGGTGCTTGCCCATCCAAATCACCAGGCAAACGCCTCACAGCAGCCCCCAAGCAGAAAACCTGCCCAACGCGAACGAGGCACAGACCAGAGCGAACCCCCCTTGACACGGTCCACCCGGCCCGCATCCCTCACGCCACCCGATCAACCCTCCGAGACAGGGACACGGAGGCTTCATCCAATGGGAGGGGTTCCCCGTTGTGCTTCACCCCGTCCCAGCGCGAAAGTTCGGATCCGGGACTGCCCCCCCGGTGAACGGGGCGCAAGCGACGTCGCAGTGGATCGCGCAAGAGCACGGCCCCTACTCACAGGGGGGTCCCTGATCTGTCCCACTGAGATGGCTCCGGGGAACTTTGTCAGCGGCCCCCCTTTCGCCGAGCGGGAGGCCCTGATTACAGCACGAGTCGTGCTTTTCGCGCCGGGAAGGGACCCAGACCAAGACGGCCCAGGACGGAACGCTCTGATCACACCGCGCTCCTCTGACGCCCTTGCCCCCCTCCCCCCCCAACGGAGCATATCCCAGAACCCTTCCCTGTATATTAACCCCCTCCATATTACTCCTCAAATTTCCCTTCGCTCCGCATGCCCCATTCCGCCGGTTAGTGGAGACCCGCCCAGTGGGAGGAGGCCCTCAATGATCCCGCTGCCACCCCATATCATGTGCTTTGGGACCGAGACGGGCCCGTAACAAGGCATTGAAGCGCGAGGGAAGCGAGGACCTCAATGTGGCCTCCTACCGTAACCCTCCTTGATGAGAGCATTATTTAATACCGTCGATATCACTATCGTCACATGTCGTGATTGGAACCCATGCGAAGGCTCACGCCCCGCGTTTCCATGCCTGCGACTAACTCGCGTCACTTACACGAAAAAAGTCGGGTCAAAGTTGATATAGGCCCCCCCC